>JAXIVJ010003881.1:82500-88860 GCA_036785665.1 Chirona hameri | reverse complement strand
ATGCCTATTGCGATGATGTCGGGTTAATGGGGCGTGAAAGTTATCTAGGTGGTATAGAGGGCGGGATGGATGCTGTCGTCTAACGTCTTTATTTCAGTTAGCGACAGTACCTTATATCGTTGTCGTGTATCACATTGGGTGAAGCTCATTTAAACGGTTTGTTGCTGTTATGCTATTAACCCGCGCACTGCATGGGGGTTGATTTCCGCCCCCCCCCCCCCCTCAGTTTTTCAAAGATAACAAAAAAAAACGGCCGGGCGCGTAGCGCCGCCGGGTTTTGATACACCTGTTAGGACATCAATTGCGCACACTTTGAAGAAGAAAAAAATATTATGCGTCATCTCAGTCAGGTCACCAGGACCAGGTCAAGTGACCCCACCACAATTTTTTTTTTGCAGTTGTGCAAAGCCAGAGTTTTTTCACCGATCAAGTTGAAACTTTACAGGATGGCATGGAGGGCATCAGTACTTACAATTCGTCTAACTCGGAATTTTAATATCAGTGACCTAAGGTCAGGTCAATTCGTAACCTCCCCATAATAAGTAAACGGGAAATATACAATGCTTCCTATTTCAAGGATATGCATGGTACTAGTCCAATTACTTCTGGATCATGTTATTATAGGATATTCTTGATGATCCAAGTGTAAGTTTTGTTCAGTGACCCCTATTGGGTCATTTGAGGTTCATCTGAGGTCACCATCACTTGTTTGTCAATAACTCTCGACATAATGGAGATAGAGAAGTAAAACAGACATCAATGTGTTTGTCTTGTCGAAGACACGTTCTTCCCATATGCAACATGCCCTACTTGGGTCACCACTTGACCTTGACCTTAGGTCAAATTGTTAAGTTGACTTAAAAGGTCACCATATATATCATTCACAGCGCCTTGAACAATATAAACACAATGGCGTAAACAGTTTTCCGTTATCTTTATTAAGTAAAAAGTTAATAGCAAAACACGATTTAGCAAAAAACGGATTTTTTTTTTTCTTCTTTTTGACCTCTGGCGCCTCAAATATTGACCTGAGATCAAATCTGAGGCGACTTTAGCGATTACAAATGTCATTTGGCTGGCGTTTGTCTTTTTTACGTTTGTTTCTAACTATCATCGTTTCTGAGATATATCTGGAATTTCTGGAGCGATGTCCTAAAACAGAAAAACTGGAAAATTTGACCTTTGATGACCTCTGGTGACCACTCAATTTGACCTGACTTATAAAACACTGAAATACTTTCGGATAGAACATGTATGAAGCTATCAAAAGCTTTTTTCTGCTTCTCGCTACGTTGCTTAGTTTTCGAGATCTCAGGGGGGGGGGCGGAAATCAACCCCCCCTGCAGTTCGTGTTCGGCGCAAAGCCCCTGCAGTGCGCGGTTAACAGGGGGGGGGGAGCGGAAATCACACCCCCTGCAGTTCGTGTTCGGCGTAAAGCCCCTGCAGTGCGCGGGTTAACAGGGAGGGGGAGGAGCGGAAATCACCCCCCCTCCCTGCAGTTCGTGTTCGGCGCAAGCCCCTGCAGTGCGCGGGTTAACAGGGGGGGGGAGCGGAAATCACCCCCCCCCCCCCTGCAGTTCGTGTTCGGCGCAAAGCCCTGCAGTGCGCGGGTTAACAGGGGGGGGGGGGGGGAGCGGAAATCACCCCCCCTGCAGTTCGGTGTTCGGCGCAAAGCCCCTGCGGTGCGCGGGTTAACAGGGAGGGGGGGGGGGAGCGGAAATCAACCCCCTGCAGTTCGTGTTCGGCGCAAAGCCCCTGCAGTGCGCGGGTTAATGTTGACATGTGCAATTTTTAAAGAACGTGAGTGATTATTCGTTGGGCCTGGTTTTGTTCTATTCCTCCGATATCTAATAAGATATTGCAATCAGTGTATACTTGTTCAAAGATATCACTGTCCGTTGGATATATGTTGTAAGGATATGGATAGCTTGTCCATGATGTGTTCAGCACACACCACCGGACGAGTGGATCGGTGGTTGTTTTAACGGTGTGTGGATGGGGAATGCGCCCCTAGCGTACTCTCCTGTTGGTTATGAGCAATCTCTAGTTGTGTAGTTGAGAGTAGATGGCTCTACCTTCGCAAGGCCAGGCGGACGATATGGGCAATCAGTGCAGTCGTGGGGAAAGCTGCCGTCGTACAATCGGTCCCTCCCGGACATTGCACATAAGGATGCAACGGTGCTGCGCGGTGGCCATAATGAATGTTGTTGATTTGGGAATTGAACCCCCAAAACTAGGTTTATATGCAGACTTGATTGGAGAATCGGGATCCAAATTGTTTTTCTTGATAGCTTGAATCGATTTTGTGGTTAGCACGTCCAAAACTGGAGGCACGAAGACGCGTTACGTAGAAGGCTACTGGTTAATGCATATACGATGTCTATATTCAAATGATGATAGCATAATAGTTTTTTTCGAATAAAATGTAATTCTTTGCATGAGCTGACAGCATAACGTTACCTAACCGAAACAATATATATTTTATTTATAAAAATAATGTGTTGTCACTAATAAATGTTTAACTAACGTTATAATACAAAATGGCATGCAACAATTTTTTTCATTTTCTTTACATAGTCAAAATACTCCCCCCAATTACTCCCCCGCGATTTCTACGTTTCCAGGTATAGAATATGATGTTCTTGAAAAGACCCCAAGGCTAAATAGCTGCCCAAAGTTGCCCCCTTTTCGTTCACCCGTTACTTAGGACAGGGTTTCGAACTCTGGACCGGTTTTGCGGACACGGGTGCAAACAAAATATACACGTGTCAAAAGTTGTGTGTTATAAATGATCAATAACATGTCAAATATGTATTTTAGTGGTCAAATGAATAATTAGAATGGACAAGCTTTCGACATCACTGTCATCATCAGGTCTGAAGTTTCTAAATATTTTGAATGACAACAAAATACAAAAACGATTTCGCTCATGTCACAATGATGATGGTATCATCCAGTATGACCGTCACTGCTGAATGTATATACACGGAAATGCATAATACAAAGTACCCATATGTGAAAATATATGACATTCAAGATTTAGGGACTATTGCATGCCTAACATATCGTAACATAATATAACAAAATATAACAAATTTAATATGACGAAGGTGACAGAGTTATGAAAAGAAACCTGTCATAGTTTAAAATACAGACACTCAAACCCTGAGTGATTAGCGAGAAAATGTACAACATTGTCAAAAGAAAGCATTACTACGAAATAACCTATGTGCAACATGACGGTAACTAACAAAATAAGCAATACACAACCAGCGTAAGACAGGGCTGTGTGACAATCATGACAGTGACGAATAATGATAACATGATTCAGCAACTTGCAAACACACCCACACACCTTAGCGACAGGTCCTTCTGTATTAGCCACCTACGCGGTTAGATAATGGGCCATGATTTTGAGTATGTGTTCAGGTTAGGCTGTTTCTCGAATTTTGATTGATTCATCTATTATATTGTCTGCTATATCACGACTCATTATCTCAAGATGTAAGCTACTATTTATTTATTTGTTGCTAAGTCGGTGTGGTTGTCTAAAGTGTGCTCGCCCCAGTCCTGTACCTAGCCTGCGCAATCTAGCGTCGGACAGGTGTTCCTTAAATCTTTCCCGGACGGGTCGAGGATGTTTCCTCCCTATATAGAAGTATGGTTTTTGTCATTGTTACACTGTTTTACAAGAAATTTTATATATGACGTTTTTTGTGTGGCATTTCCCAGCTGGGCCGTTAGGGCATGCATGACAACGTGTCCTTTCCTCTACATGGAGGGGGCTCTAGAGCAGATCTGACGAGCTTATTCTTGAGGGTGGGGTCCACTCCGCCAGGCTACTCTTTAAGTTCAGTTTGGATCCTTTGATGATCCCATTCACACGATGACATATTGTCTCATTAACGTATGGCAGCCTCATGTATGTCACTTGTCCTGTGTTTACATTTTTCTTTTTTTTGATTGCGTCGGGTTGGTCTGAATTAGTTCTGAATGCCCTACCTATCATATATTCTGGGTAGCCGTTCTCTAGGAAAAGAAGTTTTATTTTGTCAAGGACTTCGTCAGTGGCATCTTGGTGATGATGATACTCGAAATGGCTCGTTTTGTTTGTGAAGTTAGGATCCCTAATTTTGTTTTCTTGGGTGTGCAGACTCATAATGCAGGTACAATAGGGGCAGCCATGGGTTTAATGAACAGTTCGGTAGTGAATCTTCCATCCGGTGGGACTGTAATCATTGTGTCTAAAAGGATAGGGTACCTGAATAGTATGTGTGCTCCAGAGTGAACTTGATCTTAGGGTGATGATTGTTAATGTTCTCATAAAATTCCAGAAAACTTTTCAGTCCATGCAACCCATATTCCGAAATAGTCATGCTATATATCGTAAAAAGTATGCTCGGTTTAAGGCAACAATTTCTCACAAAGCTTGATTCAAGGTTATGCATGAAGGCTATGGCAATCGGTGCGCCAGTCTGTTACCCATCGCTATTCCCTCTGTTTGCTTGTAGTAGTTTGTTCCAAAGGAATACAATTGTTGGTCAAGAGGTGGGAAGGAGGGGTCTCTATCTCGGCGAGTGAAAGGCCATACACGTTAATCTTACTGATGTTTTCTCTTATCAGATTGATCGTGGCGGTAATGCTTCTTGTATGGGAATGCTGCCATATCGATTTACCACATCCAGGGAGAACACAATGGCCTCTTCAGGTAACTTCCCCGGAAAAGCCCCTTTCAGCTTATTCAAATAGTGCCCAGTATTTTCTAGGTAAGTAGGTACAAAATGGAGGGATCTGTGTCAGTATCTGCTGGAGATCCAGGATAACTTATCCAGGGGATCTCCACAGGCTGACACGATCGGCGGAGGCGATTGTTAGCGTTATGTGTTTTCGGTAAACCGTAGAATTCCGCTGTTCTACTCCACCTAGGCAGTAGTTTGGCTAACGTACGGTCTGGACCTTACCACGGAGGACTCTCGCGGTGAGGTCTTGGTCTTCTTCTCCAGGTCGGGATTCGGGTTGGTCGATACTTTTAGGTAACTGCTGAGCAAAGCAGAGGCTTTTACACGTATTCAGTTTTAGGCATGACCACTAAGCTCTTACATTTGTCCGATTGTTTGACAATAAGGCTATCATTTTTGACGAGAATCATCAATTAGGGGATCTAATTTCTTATTCTGTTTCACCGCTTTTGTTTTGTTGTGATCTGAACGCTGAGAAGTAGCCTGTACTTTAGTTTTCCTGAATATGGTCAAAAGAGGAACCCTTCACATTAGGATGGCTTGGCAGACGTATGAGTCTGATCAGTACGGTTTGGGAAGGGGTGCCTGTGCCACGTCTTGGTTGTCTGTCATAGATACATCTCCGTGTGATTGTTGTGATCATCATTATGATCTGATTTATTATATTTTTCGCCCCCAGTTTTTTTTCTCGTTCATATGTTCAATCCACTTAAGCCCCATATATTGCCCCTCTGGACCCACCCCCCCAATCGTCCCTCCAGATTAAGGTGGAAGTGTTGATGGGCCGACCTAATGCGAAATTCGGGCCCCTCCCCAACAGGTCTAGTGAGTCTCGATCCATAATTACGTTAGAAAGGTTGACCACACGAAGATGATGTTTGGTTCGCAAGGGCAATGGAGGGGCCGTTCTCGACATGAGTGGGTCCCCGGGACATCCTCCGATCTCCCTATCCTCTGATGGCTAACTTGTGACACGCTATCACTACATGATTCAACGTCCACAACAGGCCACTCACACACCATACACTTATTAATCCAATAAATTAAATTCCATACCTTGAGCAGAAGGCTCCTACCCGTCAATGCATGACTTCTGTGTCGACATAACATAATAAATAAAATATACACGCGTCAGGTTTGAACGAATCTTGACAAACTGGGCGTCAAATATTGAAATTAGTGGACTTTCATTTGCCATCATCAAAAGTTAAATATATTTACTCTGAGTAATGAATAGTTTAGCGTAAAAGACGTAAAAATGGAAAAACGCGTTTTTATGGTCCAAAATATTTGGTCGCACAAATTTGAAGAGCCGTAGCAGGACAACCATATGATCGGCGGAGTTCGCGCTATGCTCATTCTCTTGTTCATTCAATTTGATTTCGGAGTATATCGGGTTTCAATTAGTTTCTCACCTTCTATTCAGACGCTGCATTGGATCTTAGCCGAACCGACCAGAGTAAAAACCATATTCAAATAGGTCAATTTAGTAACATTTTCCCATAAAATCATTCTTCTGCAACACTTATTCGGGTTGTCTAAATAGTACATTTGTAAGATGGATCGGTCAAAGCCTTAGAACAAATGGTGCCATTGTCAATCTTCTGCGAGCTATATTGAC
>JAXIVJ010003881.1:0-77500 GCA_036785665.1 Chirona hameri | reverse complement strand
GCGGCATTGGGAAGTCTGTCAGCCGCGGGGTCCTGTGTCCACGGCTCATAGGACTGGCGGCTGTGTTGCGCCCTGTCGGACTGTGGAGCGGTCTGTCAGCCGTGGGGTCCTGTGTCCACGCTCAGAGGACCGGCGGCTGTGTTGTGCCCTGTCGGACTGTGGAGCGTGGCTGAGGAAGAGTGAAAGCTTGCTTGCTAATATGCGGTCCCGATTCAGGCGGTTTCTACGTGCGATGAACAGTCGACGATAAAAACCGCAACGGCGTCAGCGGTAGACGATCCCGGTTCAGGTAGCTACGGCGGCGGTGTGAACAGTCCCTCGGTTGAGCGGGGCGGCGGTGGACGGGCCCCGATTCAGGGTGGCTCCGCGGCGGATGGAGGTTCGGGCGGCTTGATACCAATTTGTGAGTCGCAATTCAGTATAATATACTGCTACGTCGATACGTGTCTGGTAAGTCGCCATTTCAAACCAGTTTTTGATGGGATGAATATCAGCAAACGGGTGCTAACCGTCTACAGCACCCGCAATATGACTCACTGTGCCATGTATTGTGAGGCGCGAGGGGAGTGTAGGCACCAGTGACGTCACGCTAATGTTAAACGAAAATGGCACTAAAATTGCCGGACGGTTCTACCCCTCTTATACGGCCTTGAACTGACCAACTGGCAAACGCTTTCAGAGCAGCTTCAAACGCGTGAACCAGGGTGCCTTCCAAGGCCATGGTAGAACCGGCCCTGCTGCGCAAGTATCTGCCATGACGTCTCCGAGGGAATAATTATATTCGGCATAGCAAGCTAAATATATGAAACCCTACTTCGCAAGTGACACATGTAAAGTGCAACATCGATAATGTATGTTAGACAGTAGGAAGTCTCATATTAATGTCAAGGAAACTCAGGCATCCAAAAACTAACTCCCCGGTGAAGTCATCGGCGCCGATAATTGATCAGCTTATAGCATTGGGATGGCAACGGCCTGGGTGCCTTCTAACGGCTTCAAATGTGTCCTGATTGGCCAGGACGGGCTACCTGTGGCATGGGTACCTCGTGGACAACTTCCGGTCAGACATTCCTATTTCAAAGTACTGCCCAAAAATAACAAAATATATCTCAGGTTTTCTGCCTTGTTTGGGCTCAAATGTCACCGGAACTATTTAACCATGCACAATATTCATGATTCTAAACTGTTAATAAAAAGAAACCACTAAGTTAGAAACAAATAACTGTTTGATTGTTAAGTACTCACTCTGTATCGCCCTTACCAACGGGATACCCGTGTCTACTGTGCTACCTGAGAGTTGACGACACATGATCAGGACCATCTTTATCCTGGGTAACATTATTAGTGTCGCTGTTTTGTATTGAGTTAGCACCAAATTAATTACATTTCTACTATACATGATATGCAATTTTCCACCATATTTCACTGAGTCAGAACCAAACTAATAACTCAAAACTTTTCAAGCGTCAATACTGAGATGTCGTCTGATTCAGAACTGTAGAAAACGGGGAATAATATCAACGAATTTCTTCTCGGACAGTGTGAATGTGTCCTCGAAGTCTTGGGGAGGTTATCTGGATTGGTTACTTGAGCTTTTAATGACTGATGGCTGACTGGTTACCCACGAGCGTTGACGAGTTGCCGGGGATTTCTTGACCTCTGCCGAGGGGGTTTAGAACCAGTAATTTGGAGGGCATCTAAACTTTGGAACCAGCAACACCAGTTTGAATCAGCTATACTAATTTCGAATAACTTTTAGACCCAAGCCCTGAAACCCTTTACCCGGCATTGACTGTAGTCTGAGGCAGAACGCCATTGATGGCGGGGGTGGGGGGGGGGGCGTTAACCTCGACCTACAGGGGGGGGGGGGGGCGTGAGGCTGACAGCCATCCTTGAGGTTTTTCTTGAATAGCTTTTTACACGTGCGGCGCATCTTGCTGACATTTTCGGTAGCTGAGTTTACAATCATTATACGAATGCTGTAAAATTTAATTGAAATTGGTTAAGTAGTTTGGGAGATAATCATGTTTTGATGGACGTCATGTTGGTGAAAAATATTAATATTTGAAAAAAGGTAGAGAACAGAGTTTTAAAGGAAATTGCAAACGCAATTCACCAAGATACAAAATAGCATTCTCTTTAAAATGACAATCTCGGATTTTCACAATTTTGGGTTTTTGACCCCCAATTTTTTTTTAAATCCTCACAATATCAAATTTTCGAAGATATTAGAAAAACCGGAACATATGTGAGATAACTCAGTATGGACATATCCATATTAATTAAAAGCAATATCTTTATTTTTGACTGAGTGATGGCTCCCTAAGTGTAAGAAACTGATGACGTATTTTTGTATAACTTTTTTGACTTTTTTTTGACAAGATACGAACAAATAATTACCCTTTCTGTATTTATGAGCCAAAGCTGGTATAGGAACATGTCTTTTTACATTTATCAATTTGTCATTTTGAGGTTTTCTGAAGAGCAAAATCGCTGTTCTGGACGTGGTAAATCCGAGGTCATTCACTTGAACTGGAAGGTCACCCGTTGACCTGAAACCTAAAAATTGCATACTGTTAGATTCCTCGACAGGCAACATGCTGGTTCTTACTACATTGCTCTAAGTTACTTGGTTTGGAAGTTAACAGGGGGGGGGGGGGGCTGTCAGCCCCCCCCCGTAGGGCGAAGGTGAAAAAAGCTCCCGTAGGGCGAGGGTTAAACGCCCCCCGGTTATCTTCCGAACCAATGATCGCAGCGAGACGCGCAAGACTGCATTCTAAATCTCTCATTGATACAAATCTAAACCATACTCAAAAACGTTAAAGTGAGGTAAAATGTCAGGTCACAGTTAGGTCAAAGGACAAAAATCGGCGTTTTTGAGTTTATGGGCCATACTTTCCATCCAAAGCCTTCGATTGCGACCAGTTTCATCCAAAGTGCTGCCAAAGGTATGATACCTATCTCGCACGAGCTAAAGTGAGGTTGTTGGCCAAGGTCAAGGTCAAGGTTAGGTCACAAAAGGTCACTATGCTCAACATATCTACCAAAGTCATGCAACACATGTTTTATGGGGTATTTTTCACGTATAATTCGATAGTAATAGTACTTTTACCACCTGACTTCATTTACGTGAAGTAAATGTCAATTTTAGGTCAAATTCAGGTCACCAAAGGTCAAAATGTTAAATTGTTAAATCTAAATTAAAAATATCTAACCTCCTCCAAGTTGCTCCCACTTCCAACTGTCGTATCCTAATGCACAGACAGTTGCAAGTTGGAGCAACTTGGAGGAGGTTAGAGGCGCCAGTGGAACAGGCCCTATGTACCACTGAAATCCGTAAGTATCATGCGGGCTTGTGGCTCCAAAACTTTCAGCTCCACTGGCGGCCGTGTCCGGCAACCGATCAGGCAGCTGGCGTGGTGACCTCAACTGGCCCGCGGCGGGAGAGGTCACCACTGTCGCGCGGCTGGGAGGTGACGTCAGTCGGGGCAGGCGAGCGGTGGTGCGGTGACCAAGTGGCTGCGCGGACCAAACAAGGTAAGGTGAATGTGGGACTCCATGGGAGTTCTGAATTATACTTTGATAACGTGGCAGTAGTATATTGGATAAAATCATGATCACTGTTTCAATTTCGATTGATGTGTGGCTACATTTGACGTTTATCTACTCTAACGAAGGCGTCAACAATGGAGCTTGATTATTGGATTAATTTAAAACTTTTTTAATTTCTTATTCTCCGAACTTTGGTGTTTCATTAACAGTGATTCAGAAGGGTTAAGTTTTGTTTTCATTTTGCCGGATGTGTGCGTGAAGAAGTAATACTAGATTTTAAGGGCTCCAGTTTAAATGAGCCAAATTAACTTATTAACCAAATTATACTATATAACCAAATTAACTTTAATTAACTGGCTTAGCTTAACCCTATTCCCTGCGGGCGGCCAAAATTACGTTAACCTGCGGGGACTCGCATCTTGACGGTATGCGTGTCGAGATTAACCCGCGCACTGCAGGGGGTTTGCGCCGAACACGAACTGCAGGGGGGTTGATTTCCCCACGTGAGATATCAAACTACGCTACGCAGCGACAAGCGGAAAACGGCATTTGATAGCTTGATACAAGTTCTATCGGAAAGTATCAGTTTGTTTTAGATCAGGTCAAAATTGAGGTAATCAGGTCATCAAAGGTCAAATTTTCAGTTTTTCCAGTTTAAGGACTGCGCTCCAGAAATTCCCATATCTCGCAAACTATGCTAGTTAGAAACAAACTGAAAAAAAGCAAACGCCAGACAGTGCAATTTTCAATCTACAAAATCTTCTCAAATCTGCCCCCCTCCCCCTAGAGATTTCTAGAACCGCGCGGTCGATTTCGTTGGGGAAAACTCCATTCGATTAGCCATGACCATATCTTTCTTTTAGAGGACCGGCATTTTCTTCTGGGTTTAAAAATGAGGCTAGGGGCAAAATATACGAACATTTTGGGTGTTTTTTGAAAGGTCATTGCGGCCATGTGGTTTGACTGATTTTCGTGCTCCAAACGTTTTTGAGGTTCAAATGTACTGGTCTTTAATATACCAAAAGATAAATACCAACGTAAAAAATCATAAGAGGCGTATTCAAGGGATATAAATTGGGGGCCATTTTCTGATACATTTGTGCTGTTTGTGATTGTTTGGGATGACATTAACGTCACATGTGGGAATTACTCGCTGTAATTTGTTAAATTTAATATATTTGGCGTAGGCGGATCCAGGAAAACTTGGGGGGGGGGGGGCACCATGTAAGTAACGCTTATCTTACTAATTCGAAGTTTAACCTAATTTGAGGGAGGGTATTGCCTTCCAATTTTTGTAACTTAGTGCGCCTCTGCCAAACACATCTACAATCCAAGGATGTATAATACATATTGCGTTGCAAATGTTTCAGACTCATTTATTGCACCGCAAACTACGAAGTATGCGCCGCACAACCGCATTCGTAACACCCTCCCCAAAACAGGAGACTGGCACCGCCTCTGCTGGCCCGATTAAAATGCGCGCAACGCGATCATCCTACTAATTTGAAGTTTGACTTAATTTGGGGGAGGGTATGCCCTCCCATTTTTTTTGTACCTTTTTTGTACAGAGTGCGCCTCTGCCCAAAAATAGGTACAATCTATGTATTTATGATTTATATTGTAATGCAAATGATTCGACTAATTTGTATTGCACCGCAAACTACGAAAGAAGTGTGCGCCGCACAACCGCATTCGTAACGCCCTTCCTAAAACATGAGCTTGGAACCGCCTCTGCTGGGCCGATTTTTTCCTTCAAATTTTGACTGTACATGCGCCTTCAATTTAGGAAAAAGTCGGATTTTTTTTTAAAGACTCTTTAAAGACTAAAGACTAAAAGCTCTAGCAGTTGAGGGTCAGCATGCGATAAAAAAAAAACACCGGAAGGGGCAGAATCTGCTCCCGCAAGGAATAGGGTTGTCAAAGTCTGTCATGAACGTGTGTAGTGATATATGAATACAAAAGCAGTGTAAACACGATACAAAGCAATACGATCGCGGTCAGTAAAATAACACGCATTGTACATGGCAGGCCTGTTATCGCACGGTATGAGGGTTAACCCGGCATGTTAACCCGGCATGTTAACCCGGCATGTTAACCCGGCATGTTAACCCGGCATGTTAACACGGCATGGGGTCTCAGCAGAACGCCACTGACTGGAGGGGGGTGGGGGCGTTAACCCGGCATTGACTGGGGTCTCAGCAGAACGCCATTGATTGGGGGGGGGGGGGGGGGGGGGGATTACACGCCCCCTGGTTGGGGGGGGGGGATTACACGCCCCCTGGTTATCTTCCGAACCAATGATCGCAGCGAGACTCAAGGCGGCGGTCGATAGCTCTCGATTATAATAATCTAAGGAATGCTCAAAGGTCAAAGTGAGGTCAAATGTCGCGTCACTGTCGGGTCAAAAGTCAATAGGCGTATTCGAGTTTATGGGTCATTCTTTCCATCCAAAGCCTTAGATTGCGACCAGTTTCACCAAAGTGCTGCCAAAGGTATGATACATATCCCACATGAGCTAAAGTGAGATTGTTGGACTAAAGTGAGATTGTTGGCCAAGGTCAAGGTCGGGTCACAAGGTCACTATGCTCAATCTACGAAAGTCGTGGAACATGTTTTATCAGTTATTTTCCGCGTATACTTCGATAGTGATAAGTCATTTTACCACCCGACTCATTTACGTGAAGTAATGTCAATTTCAGGTCAAGTTCAGGTCACCGAAGGTCAAAATTTTAAATTGTTAAATCTTAACAGAAAAGGCATTTTGCTAGACTAGTTTTGTCTCAGAAATACAGTGGTGGCATTTGTATTTATCTAGTCGAGAAAAGCCAAAAAACGAAATTTCAAAATATGACTTCATGAATTACCCATACTTTAGATGTCATCAAGTCTGTCAAATGGAGATCAGTTTGAAATTTGGTATGGTAGTTTCCTATAGATGATTCTGACATATCTTCTGTTTTTTTTGAATATTTTAGAAAATTGATTTTGTGATTTCTCCCCCCCCAATTTTTTTTTTAAGTTTTGGGGGTCAAACTAAAATTGTCGCAAATCTGATATGGCCTGTTTGTAGCCGTTGCAATTTACTATCTTTTGGCGTTTTTAGATTGCATTTTACTTCAAATATGGCATTTATACGCCCGGCAAAGTTTAGCTGATTTTGGTGTAAAACTCTTGCAGTGACGTCACTAAATTCGCTCTAACTCTAAAGGAATCTTGCGAAATTTCTTCCTTTTTGCACACGACTTAAACATGATGTATAAGGTACTCACAGTTTCACGTTGATGCTCTATTAGTATCAGGGGGTTAACCCTATTTGTAACAGGCTCCTGGGGGCTATTTGTAACGGGGGGATTCCGCCCCCCCCGGAGATCTCTAGATCTACCCGTCCGATTAAAAAAATGAAACTGGCGTTTGGTTCCCCTACCCACTATCTACATTTCTAAATAATACAAATATCTAAATTTTGGATAGGGGGGCAACAGGGGGGCAAAAACTACAAATTTTAGTGGTATTTTTTTTTATCCAATATAGCTTTCATATTTATCGACCGATTCTAACGCAACTAATATAAATCGATAGATTGAATTGGAAATTGATATGACTGACGTTTGAAAATTAAAAAATCATAGGCGTGTGCAGGTCACTCAATATGGGGTGAAGTAAATGAGCAATAAAAATTTTTTTAAGATGTTTTTTTGCTGATAAATGAAATGGTATGTGATTGTGACATTAGACACAACAGTTATAAATCATTTTATTTTGCCATAGGCGGTACCAGGTTAGTGAAAAAAAGGAGGTAAATTGGGAAAAAATATTAACCGCAAAGTTGCTACCCAGCACTATAAATATGTTACTGATCGTAGATAGTTCCTTTTGGCATGTTTCACTTCGTCATAGGCGTATCCAGGATCCAAATGGGGCGGCGCAAGACCTTTTGATAGTATATTATCCGCTATTATGATACTAACAAGTCGGTGACTATTTCACTTACAACTTCAATTGACATTGCTTACCCCCATTTTTACCCTACCTGGACTCTCCTATTATCTTATAATCGTTCATAGAGTAGCCTGTGGTGCGTGTTTCATCCGAAAACTGCAGTATGTTATGTCATTGTACGTCCATGCCTCTTAGTCTCCTTGCAATAATATGACTCCCTTTCTTCCATTCCTGAGCACGCCTCTGCAAAAAATGACTTTATTCCCTTCTCTGGCCTCATATGTGCATATATCATAAGCTAAACGTCTATTTCGCCGTTATCGCTGGCATATCGTCATGTCCATGCCAGTCACCCCCTTTTCATGTTCCTGAACACGCCCCTGAAACTATATGTAATAAATTATGCAAATAATGGAAGCAGAAGCTATCTTTTACATCTTGATAGCTATAAATGCCCCTTACATCGCTCTATTGGCTTTCCGCCAAGTATTTAATACTTCCTGGAACCCCCCCCCCCCTTTTCAAGCCCCTGCAACCCTCCAAATGCGGTATTCAATTCTATGAAAAGTCCCAAAATTCCATGGGCCTGCTCCCAGCCGTTCTGGAGATATCTGCGAAAAACATGAGGGGGGGGGGGGGGCGGAATCCGCCCCCACCCCCCCTGGTACAGATAGGGTTAAACGCCCCCCCCCCCCAGTCAATGGCGGGTTAACCACCAACCATAAGCAAATTGAAGCGGGTCAATGCAGGTCACGCTATCCGCACATAGGAAACCGCAACCCCGACTGCGGGTGTTCACCTTAGACCTGGGAGATGCCAGTGTTCGAGGTTTTCGCCGCTCTAAATGCAAACTCACGCTGGCTGCTCGACAGTTACACAACGGCAGTTCCAGGGCTCCTGCCGCAGCAGCTCTGGACTCGCGTAGCGATACATGGGCTCGCCGGACAACCATGACCCTGATGGCGGTAGGACACTGCTCGGCGTTAAGCGCTCTAAGCACCTGGATGCGGTCGTGCCGGCGCACCATCTCGTCACTCTCTGCCAGCCAAGCGATCACATGCTCAAAACGTCTCGCTCCCGTCGCCAGCCTGGCCGCGAAGTTTAAGTATTTTGCACTCTGCGCAAGTGACACTGGGCGGCTCCTCTCCAAACGGATACAGTATTTGATATGGGGAAATACGTGGGCGTGGATGAGTTTAAGGGAAACTGGAGTTAAAGCTGTTGTCCACCTTGTCGATTGGGTTTTGAGTTGAGATAGCCAAGCTGTAGTCCATGCTCGAAAATTAGACTTTAGAAGCTGTCGCATCTTATATAAATCCCTTAATTAAAATTATTACCGGAGTCCTAGAAGCCCGAACGAGTTATGCCGTGCAAAGGAGGAACCGCGTATGTCAATAGCCAGAAAACCGTGACATACGTGGTTCATCCTTGCACGGCAGTGATCATCGTATCTCCCATCGCTGATTGGCTGATTTGTTGCCCTTACATCCGGGGCGTTCGATACACTATTTGGCACGTAGTCTCTGATCACGATGCCTCTCTAATATCTGCTCAGCCGCCTGCGCGGCGCGGCGGCCCCTTGCCAGACGCCAGGCGGAGCCAGAAGAACCACTGTTGTATGACGTCCTGTGTCATACAGAGAGACATACTTTTTACTCCAGATACCCATCTATGGCCCAAACCAGTCATATTCTTGTTTTTAGCTGAAGATGCCCCTTACTGCCAACTATCAAATCTGTCTGAACTATTCCCTTGTTCCGTTTAATTTTCCGCATTGTCTTTCTCCAGGAGGCGAATTTATTGGCTAAGAATTGTAGTGACACTCAACACTTGCTCCAGTATACTGCTGTTGGAAGATGCGTCTCCCGTCTGCCCTCCTGCTGGCGCTGCTGGCGCTGCTGGCGGCGACAGTCTCCGGCGGATACATATCCAGTCGCCTGACCAGTCGCGGATCTGGTGGCGGATCTGGTGGCGGATCTGGTGGCGGATCTGGTGGCGGATCTGGTGGCGGATCTGGTGGCGGATCTGGTGGCGGATCTGGTGGCGGATCTGGTGGCGGATCTGGTCACGGATCTGGTCACGGATCTGGTCACGGATCTGGTCACGGATCTGGACACGGATCTGGACACGGATCTGGACACGGATCTGGACACGGATCTAATCACGGATCCAGCAGCTGTTCATACCATTGCAAAGGGGTTAACGGATTATACTGCTGTGACCACGAGCTAGGTGAGCCTTCTTGTCGGTTTTCATTTGGTCTTCTTGCTCTTTTTGCCTTGTTTGATGTAATGCACCTTTGTTTTGTATGCAGCAGTTAGGTTATGCATAACGTGCGATTTATCGGTTGGTTCGTGGGCGAAATGAACGAGTTCTAAAATAGTTTACTTGTGCTTAGGTAGCTTCTAACATTGTTTTTGTTTTACTACAACTAATGTATTTTTTTGTAATCTACTTACCTGCTCTATACATACCTACCTAAATGTTATCCTGGAATATATCAAATCAAATTATAAATGTGGAAAACTATTCGTAAATGCCGCTACATGTCTAATGTTGTCGTCAGAATGTCTAAGACTGTCGGAAGTGTCTGAATAGAATGTCAAATGGACATTCCACCAAAGCACTTTGGGCTCTTTCTCGTGACTTATCTGAGGCGTCTGACCTGACCTGACCTCGTGACCCCGGCAGTTCACCCGGGCAGATGTCCGCCAGCGCCCTCGCGTCACGACTGTCCTGTCTATGACTCGTTTGGAGCGTCGGAGACCTGCACGGGAGACTTCTCCTGCGATCACGCCGAAAAGTGCTGCTATGACGTCTGTCTGGGCCGGAAGGTCTGTAAGCCAGCCCACTAGAGCGAGGCGAGGAACTCTGGGACAGCGACTCTCCTAGAGCGAGGCGAGGAAGCCGGAGACACCCGGCGGCTCGTCTAGAGTGAGGCGAGGAAGCCGGAGACTCCCAGCGACTCGCCTAGAGCGAGGCGAGGAAGCCGGAGACACCCAGAGACTCTACTAGAGCGAGGCGTGGAAGCAGAAGACACCCGGCGACCCTTAGGCGAGGAGGCGGTAGATTCTCCATGGCTCGTGTCCGTAGTCCAGGGTACGGGCGCGGACGCGACGGGCTCCAGGACGGTATTTATTGAGATGTGCACGGTGTGACCTTGAACGTTGACCAATCAGCCACTTCCCTGTCGCTGATTGGTCGACGCTCAAGGTCACACAGGACATATCTCTCAAACGCTGTTTAGAGGTGTAGTGGTCGTTAGCCCTCAGTGACGTGTGTGTGTGTAGTGTGCTGAGAAGGTGAAGCCTGTGGCGGCGAGATGAAGGGATGCAGGGAGACGAGTGTGCTTTCAGTCTCCACCAGTATGAAGTGCGACAAGTGCATTACGATACTTGGAAGTGCCAACTATACCGTGTCCTTAGATTGCAATCGTTTCGAACTGTCGTCCGTATTTACATTGCCGATCGTATGCATGTAAAATATCTGCCTGGATTTGGCTTCAATAAATACTCAATCACGCAGCATTTGTATTTTATTCTAGCCACTGGCCAGCATAACATCAAGACATCGGTGACGTTGACAATCATGAAATGCTTAGTTTAAGGACATCTAATTTTAAGTGTACTGGTTGTACGGCGATTTCGGGAAGCACTGCGGAGCCTTGTTATTACGGAGCCTTAGTATACAGACTGTGTTGGCGTCTTATTAGAGGTTACCGAATTGCATTTACCTATCTGAGTTTTCACCCAAATTTAAGCACATGACTATGAGCATGAGACTTGACATACGATCATGCATATTCCCGATGTTAAGGTCTTGGGTCATTAGGTGACCTCTGAGGTCAGGTCGATGACCTCAGTTGACCTCTGAAAAGGTCAAATTAGGTCACAATCTCGGTGGAAACAACTGTCGCCTGGAAACACCTGTGCATATGCTCCTGAACAACAAAAACTCGAAAACTGCAGAAGTTACAAGCATCGATACTGCGGGACGCCAGTTGCGCCTGACATGACCTTGAGAAACAGGTTATAGGTCACGGGTCATGTGGGTTAGAACTTCAAAATTTGCATAGTATGTGGGATTTTTTTTCTTTAAAAGTAGGTTACTGAAAGCTGCATCGAAATCGGTTGGAAACTATGAGTTATTCCAGAAAAACCGAGGGGGGGATGTCATCCACCCCCTACCCGGGCGAGGGTTAATAGAAGTTCCTGGCTATTGGATGACATTAGATTACCTACGCACAACAATTACTCACTGTTAACGTTACAACGTAGAATACTGAATTCCTTTTTGTCATCCGTTTGTCAAATTTAGTCCTACATTCACTCCAAATCCAGTTAGTAAGTCATGTTTGGAGGATTAACCCGCGAGTCACTGGGGGAGGGGGGTTAGCCCCCCCCCCCCTTAGGAGTATTGGGATTTGGGAATATCAACAACTAATGCAGACTACGCCAAACTTTCAGTACCTCTCCAGGCATCATTTCTGCACCTGTTGCGCAAAAATGAAGCAATTTCGTTAGACATTTTGTTAGATATAGTGAATTTAGTGACGTCACTAAACACGATTTTGACACAAAAAATCAGCTAAACTTTGCCAGGCCATACAAATGCCACATTTGAAGCAAAATGCAATCAAAAAAGCTAAAAAGTAGAAAATTACAAGGGCTGCAAACCAACTATCTCGAAATTTCTAAAATTTTGGTTTTTGGCCCAATTTTTTTCATTTTTTAAATGCAAACAAAATCAAATTTTTCAAAGATATTAAAAAACGGATTATATGTCGGATAACGACATATGGGCAACTCCCATACCAAATTTCAAAACGATATCATCTTCTTTGACTGACAACTGATATATACACATTCGAAAAGACAAACTAACTCACATCATACTACTAAAAGGTCATTTACCGCACGTTTAAAAGCTCTCAGTGGCAGAAGACGGACCTCTGGCGGCAGCCTGTTGTACTGCTGTTCAACGCTAAAAAGGAGGCGCCGCTTCCCGGCCTCTGTCCTCGCGCGCGGGAGCGCCAGATCAGCGTCCTGACGTGTAGACCGAGAACGGAGAGTAGAGTTGACCTTAAGCTGAGAGGAAAGGGCCAGGGGTTCCTCGGTAATGCGAATTTTGTGAAGTAGATTCAGTGAATGCTGTTCATACAGTTGCCGGGCGGTGTGCCAACCCAGTGCACCCCGTACGTCTGATATGTGGTCGAATTTGCGGCGGCCGGAGACCACACACAGTCCGAAGTTCAGGACCTTCTCTAGGCGTTGCATTCTCTTCTCCGAACCGTCGCCAAAAACGGTCAGGCAGTAACGAACGTAAGAGATGACCAGGGCGTTAACAAGAATGAGTAAGAGGTCGCGGGGAATCTGATGACGCACGTGGGACAGCCCGATAAAGATACCGTTACATTTTTTGACGAGGGCAGACACGTGGCAGTCCCAGATGCCAGATGTCGAACTGCACGCCCAGGTTCCTCACCGTGGGACTCTCACGGATCGTGTCCTCGCGAAACCGAATGGAAATCGGGGCTATTCCCGACAATTTTGGCGAGAGCCGAAGACGATTAGCTCGGTTTTGCCGGTGTTAACTTCCAAACCGTGGGAGTGGAACCAGAAATCCAAAGAGTTTAAAGTCTGTTCCATGGTGGCAATGAGCTGGGAGAGAGAGTCTTTTTTGCCGGAAACGAGAACCTGGGTATCATCAGCGTACTGAACCACGTGCGCGTCAGAGGCAAACAGGGACAGGTATTTGGCAAAAATCTGGAAGAGGAGAGGGCCGAGAGAGGATCCTTGGAATACACCAATAGGATTAGACAAGGGTTTGGAAAGGTGGCGGTTCCCACGCCCATCAACTGTACACACGGATTAAGTGTGGCCTTGGAGGTAAGAGGAAAACCAGATGGGATCGATAGAATATGCTTGAAGTTTGGAGAGGAGCTTTGAGTGGTTGATCACATCAAATAATTTGGAAAGGTCAAGGAGGCAAAGAAGAGTGAGATCCTGGCGGTCGGTGGCAGTAAGAATGTGGTCTGATACGGTGAGAAGCGCGGTTTTAGTAGACAGGAGGGAGCGAAAACCGTGCTGGGATGGGGAAAAAAGGTAGCTATCGGACATGTACGAGTACAGCTGCTGCTGGGCAGCCTTCTCCACAAGTTTGGCAAAGGCTGAAACGATAGAAATGGGGCGAAAATTGGAGAGGTTGGAGGGGACACCGGATTTATGGATGGGGTGTACGATGGAGTGCTTCCAGGATGCGGGAAATTCACAGGTTGTCATACAGGAGTTGACAAAACCAAGAAGGACATGGCCAATGACGCCAAAACACATCTTAAAAATCCTGATGCAAATACCGTCAGAACCACTGGCCGCTGCATTTTTCATAGACAAGAGGATAGACCGAAGACCCTGGAGTGAGATAGGCTGAAGAGAAAAGGTACAGGCACTTACCCGAGGTAGCCTGCAGGGAAGGTCAAGGGGCTCCCCCTGCCCAGAACCTCACCCACGACTCGAGGACCAACACCCACGAAGAACTCGTTGAGCTCGTCGGGCGTGGCCTCTGGCACAACTCGCTGAGCACATTTCAGTGACCTGAACTTGACCTGAACGTGACACTAACTTCACGTAAATAAAGTCAGGTGGTAAAATAACTATCACTATCGAATTCTACGCGTAAAACATCCATAAAACATGTGCTGCATGACTTTCGTAGATATTTTGTGTGTATTGACCTTTTGTGAGCTGACCTTGACCTTGATATTTTCCAACAATCTCACTTTAGCTCATGTGGGATATGTATCATACCTTTGACAGCACTTTGGGTGATCATAGGCTCAATCGAAGGCCATAGATGGCAAGTATTGTCCATAAACTCAAATACTTCGATTTTGACGTTTGACTTGACCGGGACCTGACATGTGACCTTAACCCGCGAGTTACTGGGGTATATTTCATAACGCGACTTACTGGGGGGGGGGGGGGGCTATTTTTTGCCCCCCCCCTTCTGATCTCCGGAACTACTGGACCGAATGTAAAAATTCAAACGGCATTCGATAGCCCTGGGAAATTTATCGAGAGAAACATAATATTGTTGACCTCTGGGTCACCGATGACGTCACAGGTCAGGTCAAGTACAAAATGTTTGACCGTGTCAAAAGGTCTCTATGGATGGAATTGTCGCGCAAAATTGCGATATTAAACGCATAAGCCGTTGATAAATTGGTATGATTCGTGTGTCTGACACTTCTAAGCACCTTTCTAAGCTGTTTATGACCTTGGGTCAGGTCAAGGTCATCCGAGGTCACGAGGTCAAACTGCAGATTACGGTCATTAGGCGTTGTAACACATGTTTATGGGTTTGTTTTTCGTCTAGAACGCGAAAAATGACCTTAGAACATTGTTTGTTCCATATAAATAGAAGTAAAAAGCAAAAATGGAAATGCGTTTTTTGTCATAGTAATGCTGTGAGAAGTGGTCTATTTTTTTAATTTAAAGGTCATAACTCGGGTCATTTTTAAAGATACCGACCTTAAATTTGGTACACATATTCACCGCATACGTCTCGATCACATATATTCTGGTTTTTGGATAATTCTGATTTTCTCTTGAAAATGTTGTTAAAAAAAAATGTCTTTGGATTTCTCAAAATTTTGAATAAAAAAAAACTCAAAAATCCGAGATAGCAGTTTGATAGCCCGGTCTATTGTCAGTAATTTGATTTAATACAATTTAGTTTATCTCAAATATCGTACCAATGACGTTTTCCGCAAACCATTATTTTGCAACAAAAACCGAAGAACATGACGTCACTCTGACGTCATTCCTGGTTGACCTATCATAGCCTTATATTTTTAATTTTGCCAACATGTGTAGAATTGCTGTGAGAGAAGTTACTGCAAGTTTAGTGACGATACGGGTGTTCGTTTAGGAGTTATTGCAAAATAACGGGAGGGGGGGGGGAAATAGCCCCCCAGTAACTCGCGGGTTAACACGCGCAGTGGAGGGTGGGGGCACTTTTGTGCCCCCCTCCCACATGTTTTTCGTAAATATTTAGAAAACAAAGCGGAACAGGGCGGTGTTTGTTGCGTGACATTAACGCCAACTCAATAGCGGATCGTTTGACATAAGCAAAATCAAAATCAGTCGGTACATTTTTGAGTTACATGGATTTTTTGTCAAAGATGGCGGGCAGAATCGCGGTCGGGAAATCGATATCTTCGGAACCAACAGTCGGATCTGGATGATTCAAACGCCATTTGGTAGACAATGTCAATGTTCATCCCCGGCAACAACTTTAGACACATTGTTGGTGATTTGTGAGGTCACAGAGGTCAAATTAAACAAAAATGGCATTTGCCCAGATTTGACCTTCGTGACCTCGTTTGACCTTCGTGACCTCGTTTGACCTTCAAGATAATGACCGAAGGTCAATAATTTTTTTCCCAAAATGTAGATCATTATGGCACCTACCTACCATGTAAGTTTCATCATTTTAGCTCTCATACTTTCGGAGATCTTAGGGGGGGGGGGGGGGGGGGCACTAAAGTGATACCCCTCTCCACTGCGTGTTAGTGGCATACCCCTTTCCACTGCGCGTTAATTTGACATTTTCAGTGTGTTATCTCATTATGCGCTTTCGAATGCCACTAACGCGCATGCGCGTCCCGCTGCGATCATTGGTTCTGAAGATACCAGGGGGGCTAAAAAAGGCCCCCCCAGTGAGTCGTGTTACAGAATATACCCCAGTGACTGCCGGGTTAAGGTCACTTCTATTAACCCTATTTGTAACAGGGTTAATAGCCCTATTAACCCTATTTGTATTCCGCCCCCCTCATGTTTTTCACAGATATCTCAATAACGGCAGAAAGCAGGCCCATGAAATTTTGGGACTTTTCATAGAATTGAATACCGCATTTGTAGTCAAAATTATAAGTTCTTAACCTGAACAGAGGTGGTTCCAGGGCACAGTTTTGGGTGGGTTCGGAGGCGACATTTGGCGATAATACGGAAATACGATCTTCACGGTTTCTTCCCAACTGCCTCAAGTATGAAGGAGTTACATCGGTTTACGGTCATTGCAACAAGTGCAAATTAGTTGATGTTAATAAAATATCATACAAATTGCATGGCAGAGGCGGCTTCAGGGGCTTGCAAGGGGGGGGGGTCCAGGAAGTATTCAATGCTTGGCGGGAAGCCAAAAGAGCGATGTAAGGGGCATGTATAGCTATCAAGATGTAAAAGAAAGCTTCTGTTTCCATTATTTGCATAATGTATTACATATAGAGTTTCAGGGGCGTGTTCAGGCACATGAAAAGGGGGTGACTGGCATGGTGATGACGATATGCCAGCGATAACGGCGCAATAGATGGTTAGCTTATAATGATATATGCACATATGAGGCCAGAAAAGGCAAAAGTCACTTTTTTTGCAGAGGCGCGCTCAGGAATTGAAGATAGGGGGTCACATTATTGCAAGGAAACTAAGAGGCATGGGCGTACAATGACATAACATACTGCTGTTTTAGGATGAAAAACGCACCATAGGGTACTCTACGAACGATTATAAGATAATAAGGCGAGTCCAGGTAGGGTAAAAAGGGGGTAAGCAATGCTAATTGAAGTTGTAAGTGAAATAGTCACTGTTGACTAGTTAGTATCATAATAGCGGATAATATACTTGTCAAAAGTTCTTGCCCTGCCCCAGTTTGGATCCTGGATACACCTATGCTGAAGTAAAACATGCAAAAAGGAACTATCTACGATCAGTAACATATTTATAGTGCTGGGTAGCAACTTGTCTGCTGTTAATATTGTTTTCCAATTTAACCTCCCTTTTTCACTAACCTGGTACCGCCTATGGCAAAACATATTATTTATAACTGTTTTGTCTAATGTCACAATCACATACCATTTCATTTATCAAAAAAACAACATCAAAAAATTATTTGATTACGCATTTACTTCACCCCCATATTGAGTGACCTGCACACGCCTATGATTTTTGCATTTTCAAACTTCACCGTCATATATCAATTTGCAATTCAATATCTATCGATTCCTATTAGTTGTGTTAAAATCGGTTCATAATCCTGACAGCTATGTTGGATCAAAAACACCTCTAAAATGTGTAGTTTTTGCCCCCCTGTTGCCCCCTATCAAAAATTTATATTTGTTTTATTAATTATAAATATAGATCGTGTTGAAGGGAACCAAATACCGTTTCATTTTTTAAAATCGGACGGGTAGATCTCGAGATCTCCGGGGGTCGGAATCCGCCCCTCCCCCTGTTACAAATAGGAGTAGCCAGGAGCCTGTTACAAATAGGGTTAAAGGGAACTTGCCACCTCGCAGGCCAATATGGAGTTTTTGGTGTGTATCGGTAGATTAAGCGTGCCCGATTTCACCTGCAAAATTTGGTTCCCGAAACTCTCCCCATTAGACAAAAAATACATTTGCACCACTCATGAGTGGCACACATTCGTAAAATTGGAGTCGCCTCATCACTATTTATAATCACTTATTTGCGGACTATGATTTGCTTTTGAATATTGCAAACTCAACATCACCATTCCGTCAGTACACTTTAAAATTAAAATGTGTGTACAGTTAATTATATTTTCAACAACCATAGCCTCTTTTATAATAAAACATGAATAAAACAGCAAGAATGGCTTTGGCTCGACTTTGGGGCCGTAGGAGATTTAGGACCAATACCTTATAACACAGATAGACTTTTCGAGGTCAAGTCTCAGCGAATTCGGACGCTTCGGCTTTGGGCGGGCGCTAATTTCACAGCCAAACTGGATGAGAGTGGCCATCATGAATCTAGTACTGAGCACATCTGGGACCAACGTTTTGGAGTCAGAAATAAATACAAAATAAATTGCCGATACCCTACTTTAGGTGCTGCAGGAGCAAATTTGAGCTTGAGCATACACGATTGTTGATCCCCACCATTCATTTAAGTTGATTTTTAGAAATCTTCCGGAAGTGGCAATATCCCTTTAACGACCTACCATGCGCTGCGTGCGTCGTCAGGTCACGTGACCCCGTCCATCTCCAGTGGCCAGATCACGTGACTGGGCGGGGCCCGGTGGACACTGGTGTCTGATGCCCCAGGGCGCCTTCCACATGCGCTCCAGTCGCGGGCGGCACGGCTTGGCCGTACACAACCGGGTCAATGCGTCTAAAACTAGGGACGTGGGAACCGTGGGGGCAGTTGGGGCAACTCGCCCCCCCAAGCTTTTTACACGATCACTGGACTCTGTATACGAACAAGGGTATTGTCACCGGAGTTTCAACGGCGGCGCACAGCGCCTCGACATTTGGCACAGCTGTTTGGGCATAAATTACCCACACGGTGTGACATTTTTTACCTCGGTTCATCTCAGGTCAGGTCACCAGGTCAAGTCGAGTGACTCCACCTCCAAAATGTTTGCGGTCGTGCCACAGCCAATGTGATTGACCAAACGGTTTGAAACTCATAGGATGTCATCAGGTGATAAGTACCTACAATTCGTTTATCTCTAATTTGTTTTATATCGCTGACCTAAGTTCAGGTCGATATCGTTGACCTCTCCATGATAAGTCAAAGGGGAAAGTGAAAACACGTATACATCTATAGGAAATGGCTAAATTTGAGAGAAAAAAATAACCAGATCCACCACTCTTGTGCCAAATGCAAAACCCTATGTAACATTTTTGTTCTTTGACCTCTACGAGGTCAACTCGGGTGACCCCCCAGGTCACGTAGGGTTTTCTTCAATAACTCTTTACCAAATCAAAATCTTGACCTGAGACCAAACCTGACCTTGACCTGAAACATAAATGGGGTTTTCAACATTATATTCGGCTTGTTGAGACGAATCACTTGATATAAGAGTTGACCCTGCCCGGTCAGGTCAATTTGTGTATATGGCCTAACTAGGTCACCCAATATATCATTTGATGCGTCTCGACGAGAGAAATACAATGGTTAAATCTGTGTTACTCAATCGTGCGCCTGTCAAAAGTTATTTCCTAAAAAAACTATTCGGCAATTTTAGAATGATTCAAATTAAATGGTTTCTGCTGACCTAACTATTGACCTTAGGTAAATTCTGATGGAACCTTAATGATAGCAAAAAAATAAATTATCTTTCGAACTTTTTTTTTTCTCGCGCGTCGCTAGAGCTCTTTTAGTTATCGAGATATAGACGGTTGTATCAAGGACACTCATACATATAGTCAGAATTTGACCTTTGGTGACCTCTGGTGACCTCAATATTGACCTGATCTAAAAATGGACTAGGTACTTTCGATAGAGCTTATCTCGAGCTATCTTCCATCGTTTTCCGCTTGTCGCTACGTTGTGTGTTTTTTATATCTTAGGGGGGGGGGGGGGGGGGGGGGGCGGAACTCCCCCTCCCCCGGCAGTTCGTGGTTGGCGCGAACACCCGGCAGTGCGCGTGGTAATGGACCTTAATTCGGCAACAGTTAACTAACAAACAAAATAACTAACTTAAACAAGTGCACCACTGAGCCATGTTTGGCAGTATTCCACCGCTTGCTAGCGGGGTGTAACGATTTTTGCTTATTGGAATAATATTTCCACTTTTCACAGTATATTTGAAATAACGCCTGTTAACAAGGGTCAGTTACAACTTACAGCGCTGTAAGTTTCACTAATCACATATACATTGTCAACAATAGAAGTCTTTCGAAATAATAATGGATGGAGCTTCACAATGCGGGCATATGACTGTATCAGTTTATCAATTATAATGTCAAAGTAGACGAACTTACTCCAAGAACTGGAAGCTATTATGATTTGGTTCACTTCATGTATTTATATGAGTCAAGTTCGAGTCTTCGTTATGTTGATGATGATGTTGATGCTGATGTTGATGCTGATGCTGATGCTGATGACGATAATGGTGATGATAATTGTGATAATTATACGATGATTTATGTTTAAAAGCACCGGTATATAATTTTCTTATACCAAAAGTTGTTCTCCGGTTGAAGCTCTGAGATAAATGCAATGCAAATACGTCACACATCATATCGTATCAATGTAGTGCGGGACGACGACGAACGGTGTATATTGCTACTTGATATAATTGTTTTGTAAAATGTTGAAGCATTTGTAGGGAGACCGGGGTCAATTGTAACATTTTTTTACATTTTCCATTCTGAAGCCAAAACGTTGAGTCTCTTTTTCGGATTTTCACAACTCTTTCTCGGATTTTCACAAACGTCGCTGTTTTGCCTCTGTAGTAGATGTTAAATGATTCCGAAATAACGAATTTTAGGGGTCGAAATTTCGAATGAAAAAAGGGGGTAAACGCCCCCATGTTATCTTCTTCCGAACCAATGATCGCAGCGAGACGTGCAAGGCGGCAATCGAAAGCTCTCAATGAAATGAATCTAAAGCATACTCAAAAATGTCCAAGTGAGGTCAAATGTCAGGTCACGGTCAGGTCAAGTGTCAAAATCGACGTATTTGAGCTTATGGGCCATATTTTCCATCCAAAGCCTTCTATTACGACCATAATCACCCAAAGTGCTGTCAAAGGTATGATACACATCCCGCATGACCTAAAGTGAGATTGTTGGCCAAGGTCAAGGTCAAGGTCAGGTCACAAAAGGTATGCTCAAAATATCTACGAAAGTCATGCAACACATGGTTTAGGAGTTATTGTCCACGTATAATTCTATAGTGATACACATTTTACCACCTGACTTCATTTACGTGAAGTTAATGTCAAGTTCAGGTCAAGTTCAGGTCACCGAAGGTCCACATTTTTAATTGATAAATCTAAATAAAAGGCATGTTTCCAGAACAGTTTTGTCTCTGAAATACGTGGTGCAATTTGTTTTTCTGTATCTGGTCAAAAAGGCAAAACAAAGCATTTGTAAATATGATGTCATGAGTTACGCATACTTTAGATGCCATACGCCAGTCAAAATTGATGATATCAATCTGAAATTTGGTATGGTTAAGAAAAAGGTCAGAGCAGCTAAAAGGGCAAGGGAACTTGATTTAGCTAGACATTGTAATGCAGATAGTAAGAAGTTCTTCAGTTTTTATAAGTTAAGTACAGTTTCCAAAAATATAGGTCCATTTAAGGTGGATGATGTGTTAGTTAGCAAGGACAGTGAAATGGTTGAAATGCTTAATGATCAGTTTCAATCTGTCTTTACTATCGAGGACCAGAGTAGTATTGCAGCACTTCAGCCTGAGCTAGAGACAGAGGAGACTATAGGAGAGCTAGGTGGCATAAGTAGTGAACTTGTTCTAGAATATCTAAAGAAAGTAAGGCCTAACAAGGCAGAAGGACCTGATGAAATCCATGCTAGACTTTTAAGAGAATCTGAAAGGGAGTTGTCGGTTCCATTAGCCATAATATTTTCTAAATCACTTGCAGATAGTAAAATTCCACTTGATTGGAAAAGAGCAAATGTTGTTCCTATTCATAAAAAGGGAGATAGAAGTAAAGAGGAAAACTATAGACCAGTTAGTCTGACCTCATTAGTCTGCAAGGTGCTTGAATCAATCATCAAAGATAAGATTGTTGAATTCTTGGAGCAAAATGAACTCATCAAGGATACACAGCATGGCTTTAGGAAGGGCCGTTCTTGTTTAACTAATCTTCTGGAGTTTTTGGATGTTGCAACAGATAGCTTTGATCAGGGTAAACAGCTAGATGTAGCTTTTCTTGATTTCAGTAAAGCATTTGACAAAGTCCCCCATACAAGACTGGGGTTGCAACTTCAAATTCATGGGATCAGGGGCAAGATTCTGGATTGGATAGAAACGTGCTTTTCAGGACGCCAGCAAAGGGTTATATTGAATGGGTGCCAATCACAATGGAAGGAGGTTCTCAGTGGGGCTCCACAGGGCTCAGTCCTGGGCCCATTGCTTTTTATAATATTTGTGAATGCAATTGAGAACAGTATAGACAGCAAAGTCTTGAAATTTGCAGACGATCTAAAAGTTGTCAGGATTATTAGAGGAAAACATGATCAGGATGTTTTTCAATCAGATCTGGACAAGCTAGTTGAGTGGTCTGAAGCATGGCAGATGAAATTCAATTTGAGTAAATGTAAGATTATGCACGCTGGACGGGTTAGCAGTAAACATAGGTATGAAATGGGTGGGCAGAAAATGGAGCAGATTGAAAAGGAAAGAGATTTAGGTGTCGTGGTAAACAATAGACTATCAACGTCAGACCAGGTTGTAGAAGCTAGGAAAAAGGCACTTAGAATGCTAGGGGCCATTAACAGAAATGTTTCCTACAAGAGTGAAAAGGTAATAACAAAACTGTATTGTGCATACGTTAGACCACATTTGGAGTATTGTGTACAAGCCTGGTCTCCAACATATGAGAAAGATTGCTGGTTGTTAGAAAGAGTTCAAAAAGGGCAACAAAAATGGTTAATTGTCTTGGTAGTTTATCTTATGAAGATAGATTAAAGAAATTGGGTATGTTTTCACTTAGATATAGAAGGCTAAGAGGAGATCTAATTGAAGTCTTCAAATTTGTAAATAGTCAGCATTCTGGATATTTAAAGGGTATGTTTGAGTTCAATAGGGAAAATCGAGGTAGAGGTCATCAGCATAAACTCATTATGAAACAAAGTAGGACTAGGCTACGACAGTCATTTTTCAGTAGAAGGGTTGTAGGACATTGGAATATGCTACCAGGGGATGTCGCTGATGCAGTGACACTTGCTTCCTTCAAAATTAGATTAGATAAATACTTTACAGAGAAGGGATTAGTTCATAAATACTCGTGGGATTAGCCTTCTTTTATGCAGGTAGAGTAAGGTGATTTGAAGGGGCGAGACTGGTGGAGGGGGGGGGGGGGGGGTGTGTGGGTGGGGTGGGGTGCAACCTCGGATGGGCCCAAGAGGCTCTTTGTTGCACTTTTCTTTTATGTCTCTATGTCTATGGTAGTTTCCCATAGGTGGTTCTCTGACACATATTCCGACTTTTTGAATATCTTTGAAAAATTCGATTTTGTGGGCATTTTCCACCCATAAACGTTTTTTGCATTTTTTTGGGGTCAAACCCCATTTTTTTCTCCAATTCTGAGATCGCCAGTTTGTAGCCCTTGCAATTTTCTATTTTTTTTAGCGTTTTTCTATTGCATTTTGTTTTAAATATGGCATGTCTATTAGGGTGTGTCACTTGTCACAGCGCACACTCTACCACCAATATTATCATGCGCTGCACCCACAAACACACAAATTTACCACTTGTTTCCTGTCATCTTTAACCGCCATCCGGCGCCCAGCATTCGAAGTTTCTCCTATTCTCTTAACATTGGCGACCTCAGCGCCTCTATTGGTGGCTGGCAGAACTAAGTCCCCCGTTTCGATTTGAGCTACATTACTTCGTCTCAAAAGCTGGTAAAGCTGTGACATCATCATTTTGTATTTCATAATGCCTCATGATTCATGAGGCACCGCACAGTAGACATTCAATGGCAGTGAGTGTGGGCGGGGGGGGGGGGGGGGTGGCAACTGACCGTGCCGGCCGAGAGCGACGAACACGCTCGGTCAGTGAGATACGCTAGTGCTATGGCTAAACGTAGCCGGTCCAAACATTTTGCTCTGGGAGCTCCGTGTGACCTACCATCAAATCAGTTTCCGACAAACAAGGACGCTGTCAATTATATCAGACTTATGCACAGTGAGCATTCAGTCGTTCGGGGGAAAATACAGGCAGAGAAAGATATACAAACCGGCCGCTGAGAAGATAATCAAGAGGTGGGAGCATTCCTACGCTGCAGGTCACGACCGTCGCGCGCAAGTTGGACCTGTGTTACACAAAGTTCCGAAATTTGAACAAAATCGAGAAAAGTCAGCGCAGTGAAAAGTCGGGGGCACAGATGAATCAACAGTTCTTCAGGAAGCTATTCGACATAGCCCTCTGCAAATGTCTGCAACGCTGCAGCTGCCCCCGAGAGAACCGAGTGCCGCCTGGCGAGGTCACGTTTCTAAGGGATCAAAGGGGACCCCGCAAGCAGTTCATCGGTGGTTTGGACACTGGAGAGTCGCTGGCGTCAGGCAGCAGCACACCGGAGGCAGAGTTTGTCCCGGCAAGAAGGACGGAGTATGGTATCGGTCGAGTCCGGAGATCTGTCAGGGAAAGAGACTGAAGTAACTGAGGGACCCAGCGAAGTAGTATCCCCCAGCGAATACATGGAAGCTGGACCGTCTGGTCTGCAGGCTGGCAACAGTACAGACGACCGTGAGAGCTCAGTGAACACGTCTGATGAAAACTTGAAATGGAATGTCCACGGAACCGATACGACAGATTTGAATCGGGAGAGATTTGATAATACGGCTTTAGCGGCTGATCGGTTTGGACTATCAAATCGTGCTGTAGCTGCAATAATAAATGCTTTCCAAGAAGACATCGGTCGCATAGATAAGGACGACACGTTGCTGGCTGTTGATCCAAAAAAAAGTGTGGCGGGAGAGAAATCGGTTGAGACAGGTATCAGCCCAAGAGCGAGAGCGAGACTACGGTCAAGATTGCAGAGCTCTATATTTCGATGGCCGAAAAGATCGCACCGCCGTCGGACGATCAACAGAAACAGTAGAGGAACATGTGGCAGTAGTAGCTGAGCCCGGAGGCCAATACCTCGGACACTTCACACCGGACACTGGCCGGGCAATGGACCAAGCAAAAGTTATCGATACTACCGCTGATACCAGCGTCGCTGACGTATGTGTTATTGGATGCGATGGCACGGCTGTGAACACGGGGCGCTATGGCGGTGTGTGCCGTCTTCTCGAACTGAGTAAAAACCGGCCACTACACTGGTTCATTTGCCAGTTACACGGAAATGAACTGAACCTACGGGAGGTGTTCCGTCAGATAGATGGAGAGACCTCGGGACCAAAGTCATTTTCTGGCCCTCTCTGCAAAGCTGCCAGCGGTAACGTACACCGCCTTCCAGTCGGCACCTTCCAGCCGGTGAGCAGTGAAGTTCCAGAACTGCTCGAGGCAGTATTCTCGGAGCTGAGCACCGATCAGCAGCTGCTATACACACTGGCCAGGCCGTGGAGGCTGGTCACATCTCTGAAGAGGATGCCAACCGAAAAATCGGACCAGTGAACCATGCCAGGTACGCACAAAGGCTGAATATTCATACTGTTATAGGAAACTGGTTTATCTTGTCACCAAAATAGCAAAGTGAGGAGGGGCGGAAGTCTTACTTTACAGTTCTCATAGTAACATATTTGCGTGTTTGCACTCACATATTAACGTACGTTTCCGATAGCGTGCCTAATTTGCGTTTATTTCAAGAAAGCATTTGTTCGACACCATGCATACGTTCATTCCGTTTTATTATACTCATCTACCCGCCATTATCTTCCTTTAACATCGATAATAACATCTACCATATGCTATATCGTATATTAGTAATGCTATCCTGCATCTCCCCCCCCCCCGCTCCAGGTGGCTGACTCTGGCAACAAGACGACTGCGCCTGTACGTGTCCAGCGAGAACCCTACCGACCAGCTAAAGCAGCTGGTAGAGTACCTCATGAAGCACTACATTCCAATGTGGTTTAATATCCGACTGCACAGCAGCTGCGAAAACGGCTCAAAGAACCTGATGCGGAGCGTGGAATTGCTGCGACTCCTGCCCGAGAGACTGCAGGACAGCATTCGCCCAGTACTGCAGCGGAACGCGTACTAGGCGCACCCGGAGGCGCTCTTACTGGCCATGGTCGCTGATACAGACCCAGAAGTGCGAGACCAAGCGGTAACGACGATAGAGCAGTGTCGCCGGCAGTCGCAGCAGCAGAATGTACGACCATTCAAGCTCCCGTCAGTCAACTTCGCGGCCGAGAAGTACACCGACTTGGACTGGAATGTAGAGCTGATCACCGAGCCGCCCCTGATGATGGCTCTCAGCGATGCACAGCTGGATGGCCTCCGGAACGCGCCGCTGGTTGTGCCCCGTATCCAGTTCATACAGTCGCTGTGGAACGTGCTGTCAAGGTGGTAACGGAGGCGGCCAGCAACGTGGTCGGGGAAACGCAACCACATGGCTGGATCTGCAACAGGCTCCGTCACCGTGGAAGACTGCCAGCTGTCACTAGCAAAAAGTCATTCACAATGAACCTGACTGGATGCTAGATTAATTCGCACCATTGTAGTAGCTGCTACAACGCTACATACATACTATGATGGTAGTGTTTACCGCACTTTTTTTTTAGTTATCAGCAGAGTTTTGATCTTTTTGTCCAAGTTCGTACGTTTTTTTTGTAGTTAATTTAGACCGCGCTCTGCTGCTCCGGACAAGCATTTGTCACGCAGCTGTACTTCGGCAAGTCCATACATTTCCTTCTCACTTGTTAATATCGACATTGTTATTCACTGATTTCACTGTTGTTTCACTGCTTAGTTCATATATGTGAAGACGAATATCTTCTCAGCAATATATTCATGCGCATTTTACTGATTATTTTCTCCCAAAAAGGCCACATAGACTTATGGACACCGGTCGGTGAAGTAGTTCCACTGCCCGCCGATAGGGGCGCTGTGGTCGCAATAGTTAAGGAATGGGAGAAACTTTGATCGCTCGGCGCCGGATGGAGGCAAAAGATAAGAAGGAACGAATGACATATAATTGTTTCCACACATGCCGCGCATGATAAAATCGGTGGTAGAATTTGATCGGGAAGAAAAGGTATCCGAGTGACACACCCTAATGTCTATGGCCTGGCAAAATTTAGCTGATTTTGGTGTAAAACTCGTGTGTGGTGACGTCACTAAATTCGAAATAACTCGATTTTTGTTCGACAAAATTGCTTTATTTTTTCACAGAAGATGTAAACGTGATTTATAAGAAGGTACCCGAAGTTTTTGCGTTGATAGCGGAGGGACGTTAAACGCCCCCCCCCCCCCCAGTCAATGGCGGGTTAACTCTTCCTGGATAAATAAACACAGCTTATCAGGCTAAAACAACTATCTAACAGGACTTCGCAGGCCTGGAACACTTCTTGACCATTTGTACTATAGTAGAGAAAACATCACAACTCGAAACACTTCTAAAATCTGTGACGCTCGGTCTGTAGTCGTCTACTCGCTGTCCGATTCACAGTTTTCACATATATGTCTGATACTTTTCGACTATGGTATACGCCTCTTGGGCCCACATCGTGCACATATCGGCCTCGCACTGGATCCACCTTTCTTTGGATCAACTATTTTTTAAGCTTTTCACGCACACAAAGCAGAAGACGTCCTCTTCTTCCTCGTCACTGCTGCTTGCCCTGCTGAGTGCTGGGTGCCTTCCTAGCCCTCTTGCCGCCGGCTTTCTTCGTCTTCTTCTATGCGTGTTTTTCCTTGCTGAAGTTGAGCTTTGTTGGTGCTTGTTTGCATTTCTTTCGACTTTGTTCTAGCTCTATCGCTCTCTTCTCTGGTGCATCGGTTAGAATTGCGACCTTTCGCTTCCTCCGTCCCGCACTGATGTTTTTCCTTGGACCTGCCTTGGGCAGAAGCCGAGTCACTTCAGGGGTGACCGGTTTCCAAGCGATCCCCGATGGACTGGGCTGTTCGATCTCCGATAGAGCAGGCTGTTCGTTCTCCGATAGAACAGGCTGTTCGATCCCCGATGGACCAGGCTGTTCGATCATCGATGGATCAGGCTGTTCGATCCCCGATAGAACAGGCCGTCTGATCCCTGATGGATTAGGCTGTTCAATTCAAGATGAATCAGGCTGTTCGATCACCGATGGATCAGGCTGTCCGATACCTGGTAGACCAGTCGTTGCAGGAAGTACTATGTCCTCTGCGGCCACGCCCTCGGATGCCTGATTGGCTGCGGGTGCAATCTGTTCTATTTTTGGTCGGTCTGTAACGTCGCTCGGTGCGAAGTCTTCGTCGGTGAATATATCCGGATTGCATGGACTGATGCCTGTTGTCCGGAAGCCACTCTGAATGTTCCTTGGGGTGAACGCTGAAGCCGAAACCCATGCAATTGTCAATTGTGTTACAATTGTAACAAAAATGTTACAAATTATTGTCCCCGTCACGCCGCGCCATCTTTTAAACGAAACTGACGCAAAACGAGGTGGCTTGGGCGGCAGCTATGCGGTACTCAACTTCCGGCCAATTAGTCCCACTCCGCCTACTCAAACTCTTAAATCCCGAATCCGTGCATACTAAAATACAGCAATGAGCTAATCATATTATAAAATTAACAAAGTTACAAGACACCCTCAAAAACACATAATTTTGAACAGCACTCGACTCACTTGCCTTCTCGACTCACTTGTCTTCGAACTCCATGAGGAAAGGCAGCAGCTGACTGCGCATATCCGGTTGTGCCGCCAGGACCGTCCGTCTGCGGGTTTCGGAACTAGGGCCACTGTTACAATTGCCCCGTGTAACATTTGACCCTGGTCTCCCCTAAATGATACATTTATTAAGCTTGTACAATTGTTGGGACCAAAAAAGCAAATGCTATCAAGGCAAAACAATAGACATGCTCGTTTTTTCGAGACGCAAGGACTTACCTGTTGAATTGAAACTTACGCGCCACTTTCGCAAAAATATCGTGGCAGCAAAATATGTCTGCACACAGAATTTGCCAGTACATTATGAAGTTTTCTTTAAAAATTACGTTGTTTTTTATTAAAATAATGAAGTTTTTAAGTAAAATAATGATAAAAGTATTCATTATGGAGCATAATATTAGGTTCCTATAATTTGTTCAGGATGGGCACACTTTCGTGATCGGGGAGGGGGGGGGGGGGCAATTCTGCTGACTGCGGAGGCATCTTCCCCCCCAGTTAACATGCTAAAATAGTCCCACTGCCACCGGACAGGAACGGAAAATATGGTGCGTACTTTGTCATTTGTTAGGCGAGCCTCCTACTTCCCGTATGCGGCTGGCGGCTTGAACTTTGTACTATCCGTTGTGGACCGGTAACGGTGGGACCGGTGACCGGGCTTTAGTGTGATTTTCCGATATTTTATGGTGGTTGAGAATTATAACGTCATTTCGATATGTGCGCCAGTCGTCTATGGGCTTGTAACATGGTGATACACGTGCCGGCTTCGGGAACAAAGGTGCTTCGGGTCAGCCAAGCAATTTTTTTTTCTTACTAAATTTTGCACGCTCTATTACGTAGTGAGTGCATTTAACAATATTTTCACTACTTTGAAGATTTAATGTTATTTTAAGAAAAAGCGCCACACGTCTATGGACTTTAATATGTAGCGGCTGGGTCGGCAATTATTGCCTTATCTTTATTAGGTAAAAAGCTATTTGCAAAAACAATTTCCCAAGAATAGCCTTTTTGACATTTGATGACCTCTGGAGCCTAAACTATTGATCTGAGCAAAAATCTGTGGACACCTTAGTCATTTCATTTTTCAAGAGCTTTCGATTGCTTTTTCCCTTTGTTTCTAGCTATCATTGTTCCAGATATATTTGTTTTTTTTTAGAATCGAAGTCCTAAAAACTGGAAGGGGGGGGGGGGGGATATACCTAGGGTGTTAGTGGGGGTTATACTAGTTAGTGGGGGTATCTTCGTTAAGTAAAAAGCTATTTGCAAAAACAATTTTCCCCCAAAAAATAGCCTTTTTGACATTTGATGACCTCTGGAGCAACTGTTGATCTGAGCCTAAATTTGAGGACACGTCAGAATTTCATTTTTTTCCAGAAATTTCTATTGCTTCTTTCCCTTTGTTCCTAGATATCATAGTTCCCGAGATATTTGGGGGTATTTTAATCGAAGTCCTAAAACTGGACTTCGATAAAACTAGTCGAGTTCGAGTGGGGGGGGGGGGGGGGGGGCTTGAACTCGGCTCCTATAGGACGTAGACAAACATCGAAAACACTGTTCGAAAGCTTGTCAAATATCATTTTGAAATATTTCGGCGATTTGTTTTTACTCAGGTCAATATTGAGGTCACCAGAGGTCATCGAAGGTCAGATTTTCCAGTTTTAGGACTTCGATTCGAAAACCTCCAAATATCTCGGGAACTATGATAGCTACGAACAAAGAGAAAACAGCAATCGAAAGTTCTTCAAAAATGAAATCCTAACGTGTCCACAGATTTAAGCTCAGATCAACAGTTTAGGCTCCAGAGGTCATCAAATGTCAAAAAGGCTATTTTTTAGGAAAATTGTTTTGGAAAATATCTTTTTACCTAATAAAGATAAGGCAATTATTGTGACGCCATCGTGTTTGTCTTGTCAAGGCGCTTTGACTCATATTAGTGTTCACCAGCTTAGGTCAACTTAAAAAATTTGACCTCAGGTAAAGGTCAAAAGGTGACCCATGTAGGTCATGTTGCATAATAGGATACGTGCCTCGACGAGACAAACACATTGGTGCTGGTTTCGTTTATCTATCTTCATTCTGTCGAGAGTTATTGACAACAAAGGTGTTGGTGACCTGGGATGACCTCGGGTGATCCTCTAGGGGTTACTGAACAAAAATTGCACCTAGGTCATCAATAATGATCTATGATAGCATGATCCAGAAGGAAAGGAATCTTGCGTATTCTCGGAATAGGATGCATTTGAATATTTCCCCATTTACTTATAATGGGGAGGTCAATAAATTGACCCGACCTTAGGTCACTGATATCACAAAGAAAAAAATACACGAATGTATATAACCTTATGAAATCGTGTAAGTTTGAAACCGATCATCTAAAAACTGTGACTTTGGTACGACCGCGAACTTTTTGGAGGTGGGGCACGTGACCTGGTTTGGTGACCTGACCTAAGATAACCGGAGGTCAAGAATTTTACATAATGTGGGAAATTGATGCCCGAACAGCTATGCAAAACAAAACGGCGGCGCTGCGCGCCTCTCTTTTTCCGCTATCCTCTACAAACCTTAGGCGGTGTCTAAACACCCCCCACCCCGGACGGCGCGGGCTAAAGTAAGAAAAAGACAAATCAGCCGATTTTTTTCTTCAGTTAAAAGTAAAAAATATTATTAAAAAAACACACTTCAAAATGTCTCCAAAATGACCGCAATTAAATATTGATATGTAAATGACCTGAGGTCAAATGCGCCGTCTATCATATCTTTTGTATCATTAGACTTTCCAAAAAATTATTTAAGCCCATTTTGGGGGTATATATTATACATGCAATAACTGTGTTTCATAGCAATGGAGCCAATGGAGCCAATGGAGCCAATGGAGCCAATGGAGCCAATGGAGCCAATGGAGCCAATGGAGCCAATGGAGCCAATGGAGCCAATGGAGCCAATGGAGCCAATGGAGCCAATGGAGCCAATGGAGCCAATGGAGCCAATGGAGCCAATGGAGCCAATGGAGCCAATGGAGCCAATGGAGCCAATGGAGCCAATGGAGCCAATGGAGCCAATGGAGCCAATGGAGCCAATGGAGCCAATGGAGCCAATGGAGCCAATGGAGCCAATGGAGCCAATGGAGCCAATGGAGCCAATGGAGCCAATGGAGCCAATGGAGCCAATGGAGCGCATAACAAACACAATTTAGCATATTTGACCTCATTTGACCTTGCAGATATTGACCTAGGGTCATGAAATTGTCACAAAACATAGCTCTCCACAGAACCTCCCTACCCTACAAATTTCGTTAAATTGTAGCTCTTATGGGTGCCGAGATCTTAGGGGGGGGGGGCGGAATCCGCCCCCCTCCTCCCAGTGCGTGTAATTCTCAGAGGCTCTCCAGGGCGCGTGTTACCACATGGTAAATGGACACCTGATTAGACAGTTGTATACAACTGTTGTCTGTTAACATGCTACGCGAATTTGCACACACTACCTACATAAACGAAAACAAACAAGCAGTTTTACTAAATAAGGAGAACATATAGGTTATAATAAGGTATATTTTCATTTTATTTTGAAAGCCGATTTTGCAATAATTGCTTGTCTTTTGCGGCAATGTCGAACAATAGCATCTTTGCCGTGTATTTTTTTTTAAAATAAGAAGTTAGCATATTGGCCACGCATTTGTCATAAATTAATTAGACGATTTCTAAGTTATGCGAAGCAGAGCCCGGCCGGACTCCGGTGGATCCGCCTACGACTACGAGTACAAAGAAGTACTTAAGATCTCGCATCCCAGTGCATCTCCAGATCCATAGTCTCCGTGGATATGGGATCCAGATCTTTGAAATTAAGGCCCGGGATTCACTGTTTGTGATTCCCGCACAAGTCTGCATTTACCAACACAAGCCACTTTACGGGAGCTAACCAGTCTTGTGTGTAGGCATGAAGCCACTTTAAAGGAAAACATCCCATCTTCTACTATTACACTATTATTTATGAATACATTCATAAAACAGCTACATAAATGAATCTAGTGTGTTTCATGGCATCTGCACCCAGTGGCAATACAATAACGCCTTCCTCGACGTCAGAGAGACAACTTCGTCGTCAAACAGCAGTGAAGTAGGTACCGATAGGCAGCCCATATGGCAGCCCCAGTGACGCTCACTGAAGGCCAGATCTTGTTCGTACAGAAGCTGCCAGATTCAACACAGAACACAGAAGTGCCGCACGATGCTCCAAAAGTGCAACACTTCGCTTAACGATGGCACACATCCACGTTACATTTCTCTCATCACCCACACACGAAGGAATCCTCTCCAGAACAAAGGAATCCTCTCCAGAACAAAGGAATCCCCTCCCGTTCATAAAGGAATCCTCTCCTGATCACAGTGGGGCAAAACCGACGTCACACTTCACACACAACGAACCACACCGTAACTGCTAACTTAATTATAATATATAATTATATTATAATATATTAATTATATGAGACACAGTCGGCTTCACTAGTTTGTCAGCATCTGCGCATGAATCGCTCACAGAACGAACTCTCATTCGCTCAGCATATGGACACAAAATGCCTCCGAAATCGGTCGCTGAGCCCTACATAGGTTCTCACGCCGAATGTAACCTCAGACCAGCCATCGATGGACAAAGCGCCGCCTTCCAGCGGCCTACCAGCTGAACACCTGCGACACCGCAGGCACGGACATAGATGATAGATACGCACCAACGTCCAGCACGCTCGCCTAAGCTGACTAATGGGTCCGGTGATGCGAGCTAGCACCAGCGAGCTACAAACATGCGTTGGCTTCAAGCACACACGGCCGTTTTTCACAGGAAAATTGTGAGCAGGTTCTGAGGCCTGAGCAGCGAAGCACAGCGAATAAATATAAAGCCAGGCCTATCCGATTGAATGAATATGACGTAATAAATACGAGCGCATTTCAGCTACACCGCAGAACACGGAACACGGAGTCACAGGTCACAGGGTCCATCAATCCGCGGACAATTCGTCGTGGTCGATGCCAGCAGACCGACTTTGTCCAGCATCCATCAGTTCGGTGCTGGGTTTGAGTTGCGCTTAGCACTATGCTCTGCTTGGGCTCGGACTCCAGAGTCCAGAGTCAGCACGAGCTCAGAGCAGACAAACATGACTAGAGTTCATCGTGGGTTACTCAATCGAGTCCGCAGATGAGGTGTTTTCGGGACATCGATTGCAAAATATTCAGAATGTGTGCCGTTTCTCCGCCTCACACAGCGGAATAATCAGCCCTGCAGGTCCACTCGCTTTCAGTTAGACCATGAACTTCTTTTAATTAACACCCCTCTGCTGTCTGCGCCGCGATCGAATCTGCCGCGGCGTCACTAGCGTCATCTATACACTTTTCTCACCGCTCGCACTGCTATCTATTGCCGCGGGCAGGAACACTCGCACTTGTTGACGATCGGGTACCTGACGCGCAGCCACTTGCAGTGTTTAATGCGCCTCCAATCCTGACAATGCCAGCGTAGCAGCGTCAAGTGACGACTACGCGCTGGCTGACACGTCATACCAGCCGGAATCGAGCACGAACGCTTCGTGTCGCAGTCGCCTGTGCGCAGCCATCGCGGCCAGAAACGCACCCCGAGGTCCTTCCAGCGATGCCGCACGGCGCAGTGCGTGTGGGCGTGCAGGTACTTGAGCATCTTGCGGCGGAGACGGTGCGAGAGGCGGATTTTCTGCCGGCTGCCGTCCGGGAGAGTCAGCTGATCTAGCCTCAGGCGACGGAGGTTAGAGGGAATCCGGCCCACTGTGCGGAGGTGGCCGTTCTTCTTCACCTGGGGAGGCAGGGCGATCGGTGAGTGCCGGAAGAGAGAGAACGGGTGAAAAACACAGACAATGGCAAGTGATTAATTGTGGGTCTTAATGTTGAAATGGACATTGTGAATTGAAAGTAGCACAGCAAACTAGAGCACTTCTGCGTTTGACAGCTTTATGTGACAGTCGCGTATGATCTTTGGATCTCTTGGTATGCGACCCTGGATCCAAGAGACAGGCACCTCCTACTCGAAGTTTTTATCTCTCCTTCTTACAACACTCCCTGTGTGATGCTGCAACAATTCTGAATTTCCGGCAGTCCCCTCGTTACCGGTGCCATTCGCCTGGTGTGGAATGGTTTGCCGGCCTGCTTGCCCGGTTTGCCGGCCTGCCGTCAGCCCCGGCGCTCCTACCTTGAACGGCAGCTGCCACGTTACGTTGTCCCCTCTCCAGAGACTCCGCGGCATGTCGATACTCATGTACTCCGTGTCCATGAACTTTCCCAGCTTCATCGTCAGCCGGCCGATGTCCAGGTCAGCCGGCGACGGGTCGTATCTGGAGGTCAAGGTCATGGGTCAAGGTCAGACGGAGGCGGTCATACATGAGGGTCAAGGTCATCTGTCAGGGTCATCTGTCAGGGTCACAGGTCAGGGTCACAGGTCAGGGTCACAGGTCAGGGTCACAGGTCAGGGTCACAGGTCAGGGTCACAAGAGGGTCACAGGTCAGCTCAGGGCCACAGGTCAAGTCAGGGTCACAGGTCAGGTCAGGGTCACAGGTCAGGTCAGGGTCACAGATCAGGGCCACATGTCAGGGTCACAGGTCAGGGTCACAGGTCAGGGTAACTATATCCAACCTGTCGATTTGACGACATCAACAATCTACGACAATTAAGGGACAAATTGCTCGAGCCTGAAGCACACACATTTCCATTTTTACACATTCCAAACTTAAAATATTTACAGGCGCAGCACAAGCATAAATGACTCAGACAGACTTCCGTCAAAATTACCAGAGGTAATAGTGAGTGTGGAGATAGTCAGCACGGGTGCGGAGCGTGCGCGCCGTGACGGAGATAAGACTGGCGTATGTCCCATTAGATACCATCTCGGTAGTTTTCCCAGAAAAATTGACCGAGTCATACTCAAAAGACACGAGCTTGTAGTCAAGGATAAAAGTTAGCAGAGGCGCAGCTAGGGGGGTGGGGGTGGGGGGACAAGGGGGGGGGGGGGATCCACTCCCCCCCTCACGGGTTACAGAAGGCCCCACCGAAATTGGTCGAGATACCATTTGCATTAGCGAAATGCCTTTCAAAAAGCCACAGAGGAGCCTTCAAACCAGGCAAGGGTCACTGGTGCATGTCAAGGGCCCTCAGAGACACTGCAGGGCTTTCGAAGCCAGCCCAGGGGTCTCTTGGGCATGTCCAGAGGCCCATTGAGCCCACCCAGGGGCCCAAAAATCTGTCCAGGGGCCTCTGGAGCATGTCCAGGGGCCATTGAGCCCACTTAAGGGCGCACAAACATGCCCAGGGACCTTTTTAGCATGCCCTGAGCCCATTGAGCCCACTCAGGGACCTCACAAACTTGCCAAGGGGCCTCTAGAGCATGTCCACCTGTCCAGGGGCCAATTGAGCCCATATACGGCCTAACAAACCTGCCCAGTGGCCACTCGAGCATGTCCAGGGGCCCATTGAGTATTTTCAGAGGCCTCGCCCAGGAGCCCATGATAGTATGTTTTGGAGTCTCCCGAACCTGCCCAGGGCCCCATCATAGTTGTACAAGGGTCCGTCGATTCTATTCAGGGGCTTCTCCAACCTGCCCGGGGCCATTAGAGCCTGCCCAGAGGTCTCTCGAGCTTGCCCAGGGGCCATTGAGTCTGTTCAGGGGCCTCTCGAACCTGCCCAGGGGCCCATTGAGTCTGTCAAGGACCTCTTGATCCTGCCTAGGGGGCCATTAGATTCTGTTCAGGTGCCTCTCGAGCTTTCCCAATGGTCCATTGATCCTGTTCAGGGCCTCTCGAACCTGCCCAGCGGCTATTAGAGTCTGTTCAGGGGCCTCTCGGCTTCCCAAGGGGCCATTGAGTCTGTTCAGGGCACTCTAGAGCTTATCCAGAGGGCCATTGAGTCTGTGAACGGGGACCTCGAGCCTGCCCAGGGTTTGCTAGCCGTCGCCTGGAGCGCCTGCTATAGCTGGAGCGCCTGCTAGCCGTGGTCGGCGCGGTCATAATGAGCGGTAATGTGCTGTATTCTGACCTACCTGGCACCTGGTGCAATGTTTTCTTGAGTTTAAAAATGGTAATTTGATAAGTCTGATGTGTTTTTGAATTCGGGGGTGGGGGGTAATACAACAAAATAATAATAAAAATCCTCTCAGGAAAGTGTGTGCTGCAATATTTGTCAGCCAGGGGCGTCGCAGACGGGAGGGTCGGGGGGGGGGGGTCTGGGCAGACTCTCACACTCTTAAAAGGCGAAGGGGGAGGGTCGACCCCCCCACACACACACACTTTTTGCGGGGGAAATCAACAATTTATCGTAAAAATTGCCTTTGCAGCAGTCAAAATCCAGCTATCTACTAGTGTAAAAAACTGGGGGGAAAATCAAGCAGGCTACATGCTTAGTTAGTCTGCCGAGTTCCGAAAAAGGCGACGCGAACGCAAAGACAGGGAGATCGACACCCGGAAGCTGATCCAGCGGTGCCCAATTTGCTGGACCGAAGAGCTAATAGGGGAACAGGCCAGGACCATCTCCCCAAGCCAACTCCCACCAGCCTCCTCCGGATCCACAGGGACCATTTATGCGCGGGAAAGTCGTTCTGCCTCTTGCTGCTTTCACACCATTTGCACTGTTATCAGTTGTTTGTTACAATTCGGTGCATAGGTATTACCATATGTTTATCACATGTAACATTATCATATGTACCTACTATTGAGCGCTGACTGCCACCTGTTATCGTGATTTACTCTCCGAAGCTAATGTATATGAAAAACTACCTTGATTTCAATATTTGTCATCATACCGAGATGTGCAACCAGGAAAAGAGGTTTCCTATTTTGGCTCCACTCTCGGTCTGGTTCCAATGCTACAATTTCGTTTTCCAGGACCTAAAATTACAATTTTCACGCCGCTCGCGGCGTCACATCAGTGATCATCGTCATAACGAAGCCATCGTCATCGTCTTCGTTTCGTCGTAACGCTGAATTGAATGAATAACATTTTTAGCTTCTTATCCTCTACAAGGCTAAGAAGCTAAAAATGCATATGTTTCAGGGTTTTATCAGGCAAACCAGAGCAAAAAAAAATTCGCGCCGCTTCGCGGCGCTAAATAACAAGTACCTACATGCAAATCCACATTAAAAATGTTGCAAAGGCTTAAATACACGCATAACAAATTGGGGTAAATTTTCAAGCGTTCGTCATCGTCGTCATCGTCTTCGGCTCGTCGTAACGCTGAATTGAATGAATAGCATTTTTAACTTTTTATCCTCTACAAGGCTCGCCGCCTATATTTCTGGGTTTCAGCAGGCAAACCCGTAAAAATTTCGCGCCGCTTCGCGGCGCTAACTAACAAGTACCTACCTACTATAACATGACAATCCACATACAAAAAGATGCAAAGGCTTACAAATACACGTATACAAATGGGGGTACATTTTTTTCGTCATTTCAGCCGCCCCCCACACTGAAAAGCCAACCCCATTCTGTTGTCAGGTAAGATAGGTTTTATCTCCTGTACGTAACAATACAAATTAGTAATGCGCTCAGTACAATGCCTACTGAGGGTCCAGGTCCAATCCAGCTCCCCAAAAGTAGATGAAGAAAATTGTTAAAATCACAAAATAAAGTGGCTGAAATCCGAAGAGTTTTCATATCCAGGGGTATTTTTGCGGGTGGGGGGCCTCTCCCAGGGGCTTGTCCCCATTCTGAAGGTTGGCTGCGCCCCTACAAGTTAGTGCTAGCGGTTGTTGTATCCATTACATTTTACCAAGTGTTCAATCGCCACCCGTACCATTCGAATTCCTCGATACATTGCACTGCCTATAAAAGAGGTTATAACGAGGAAACATTTATTCAATCATTCGTAAGATTTGAAAAAAAATATCGACCCACAAATTACGCCGGGACGAATGTGAGCTGTTGCGACCGACACATACCTCGAGCTCTTGCTCTCTATGAGGTCCAGCACTGATAAAGAGTGCAGGTCGGGGCGAGGTCTGTACTGTCGTCCGGTTAGCCCGGTCAGAGGCCAGAAGGTCACCAGCAGAGCCAGCAGCTGCCGTGTCAGAGACGACATCTGATGAGAGAGGTCAGAGGTCAGAGGTCAGAGGTCAGAGGTCAGAGGTCAGAGGTCAGAGGTCAGAGGTCAGAGGTCAGAGGTCAGAGGTCAGAGGTCAGAGGTCAGAGGTCAGAGGTCAGAGGTCAGATGTCAGATGTCAGATGTCAGAGGTCAGAAGTCAGAAGTCAGAAGTCAGAGGTCAGAGGTCAGAGGTCAGAGGTCAGAGGTCAGAGGTCATAGGTCAGAGGTCAGAGGTCAGAGGTCAGATGTCAGAGGTCAGAGGTCAGAGGTCAGAGGTCAGAGGTCAGATGTCATAGGTCTGAGGTCTGAGGTCTGAGGTCTGAGGTCTGAGGTCTGAGGTCAGAGGTCAGAGGTCAGAGGTCAGAGGTCAGAGGTCAGAGGTCAGAGTTCAGAGGTCAAACGGGTTAGCACGGTCAGAGAGAAAGGTCAGCCATGGAGTCAGATATAGGACTCAGGTCACAGCACAGGTCACAGTACAGGTCACAGTACAGATCACGACACAAGTCGCAGCACATATCACAATTGTCTATACTGAAAACGTCATAGCAAAACCGAATCAAACGTATCGATGCACTTCAATGTGTCAAAACGTGTCTTATTTCCAGATTTGACAGTAATGAATTTTGAGTGATCAAACAATGTCTTATGTGTGCTATAAGCATGTCCTGCTGTGCCAAAACGGTTTGATTTACGATACTACTGCGTTGCCGGATTGTTGCACGTTGGGTTACTTTTCGGCTATTTTTGGCAGAACTCAGAAGACTTCGACAGGCGACGTGCAGTGTAACATGTAAGTATGATTTTGCATAGGCGTAACCACCTTCCGAAAGTAGGTGGGGACGGAGGCACTTTGAAGTCGATTCTTTCCATGCAACGCCAATAGGCGTAATGTTAAAATCCGACAATGTTACTGGTTACTGATCCCCAGTGACCCCAGTGGTGGTTACGCGCCTGCAGCTTTTGAGATAGCAATGCATCGGTTGCACGCGATGAAGGAAAAGAAGCATTTCTTGCGGAAATTTGGCTCGATCGAGCTTCGACAGCAGTGAAGTCATTGCTTATGCCATCGGTTGGATTTAGTGCAACATGCCTAGTTAGGTACCAGATCGGCATTTCTTGAACACTTCTTAGCTTTCTTGTAAGCTACGATAGGTATGCAAAAGCCGTATCTTACTGACGCATAAGTTTCGCATCCTTCTTCGATGACGACTGACGAGTCTCAAGGTGCATCATGGAATGTTGTGCACGAATCTGACACGGAATTTAATCACAAACTCAACCCTAACAGAGTCCATACGTGACGTCCTTGCGGCATGGTAGGCAATCGAAAACATCTCGGTTGACGTCGTTCTGATAGTGGACACAATTTTCTCCCATGTCACAAAAATACCTTCAAGGCCTGTGATCAGCGATTCTCCCGTGCAAAGCGTGACTCATCGCACCCCAATTCCATTAACCGTTCCATTATCAATTTCATCAATTCCGTCCTAGTGCTGGGGACTGTCCCGTCCTCTGAGGACTGAGGACAGTCCTCACAGTCCCTCTACACCATTCCTCTAACTGCGACGCGCTACCATTATCTCGGCCAACCCCACCCGCTTATTCAGACTGCACCTAGTGTGTCCCGCGTCCCGCGCCAGACGCGCCGCGCCAGACGTGGCGCCATTGAGACGTAGCGCGCGGCGCGTGGCGACGTTCGCTGCGCGGTAGCCGCCCGTTTCGGCGAACGTGGCGCACCCCGTGTCAAAAGGTAATGGAGCAGGGCGAATATTGATGCGCCGGATATGGCTGCTTCAAGTCGCATGACAGGGAGACAGGATGGTGATCGGCTGAGGTGGGCTGCATGGTGGGCTGTGATGGCTGAGGCGGGCTGTGGTGGGCTGCATGGTGGGCTGTGATGGCTGAGGTGGGCTGTGGTGGACTGCATGGTGGGCTGTGATGGGCTGAGGTGGGCTGAGGTGGGCTGCATGGTGGGCTGTGATGGCTGAGGTGGGCTGTGGTGGGCTGTGGTGGGCTGAGGTGGGCTGAGGTGGGCTGTGGTGGGCTGTGATGGGCTGAGGTAGGCTGCATGGTGGGCTGTGATGGGCTGAGGTGGGCTGAGGTGGGCTGTGGTGGGCTGAGGTGGGCTGTGGTGGGCTGTGATGGGCTGAGGTGGGCTGCATGGTGGGCTGTGGCGGGCTGATGCGCGCTAAGGTGGGCTGTGGTGGGCTGAGGTGGGCTGTGGTGGGCTGAGGTGGGCTGTGGTGGGCTGTGATGGGCTGAGGTGGGCTGTGGTGGGCTGTGGTGGGCTGAGGTGGGCTGTGGTGGGCTGTGGTGGGCTGAGGTGGGCTGAGGTGGGCTGTGGTGGGCTGTGGTGGGCTGAGGTGGGCTGTGGTGGGCTGAGGTGGGCTGAGGTGGGCTGAGGTGGGCTGAGGTGGGCTGTGGTGGGCTGAGGTGGGCTGAGGTGGGCTGTGGTGGGCTGAGGTGGGCTGAGGTAGGCTGTGGTGGGCTGTGGTGGGCTGAGGTGGGCTGAGGTGGGCTGAGGTGGGCTGAGGTGGGCTGTGGTGGGCTGAGGTGGGCTGAGGTGGGCTGTGGTGGGCTGAGGTGGGCTGAGGCGGGCTGTGGTGGACTGAGGTGGGCTGATGTGGGCTGTGGTGGGCTGAGGTGGGTTGAGGTGGGCTGTGGTGGGCTGAGGTGGGCTGTGGTGGGCTGTGGTGGGCTGAGGTGGGCTGAGGTGGGCTGTGGTGGGCTGAGGTGGGCTGTGGTGGGCTGAGGTGGGCTGAGGTGGGCTGAGGTGGGCTGTGGTGGGCTGAGGTGGGCTGAGGTGGGCTGTGGTGGGCTGAGGTGGGCTGTGGTGGGCTGAGGTGGGCTGAGGTGGGCTGAGGTGGGCTGAGGTGGGCTGAGGTGGACTGTGGTGGGCTGTGATGATATGATTTGGGCTGTGGTGGGTTGTGGGGGCATTACTTGGTCTGTGGTGTGTTAAAGTGGACTGGTCATGTATATGAACAATACAAAAGACGTCGCCAATTAGTACGTCGTGCTGGGGTGTGTGTGTGGGTGGGTGGGTGGGTATGTATATGTGTATGAGTATCTGTATGTGTATGTGTATGAGTATCTGTATGTGTATGTGTGTGTACTGGGTACTGTGTACGTATATAAATATATACCTCTCTCTCTCTCTAAAAGTGAACTCTGGTGGAATGTAATGGTATGATTTTGGCAGCGGTGATATGATTTGGGCTGTGGTGGGCTGCTGTGGGTTTACTTTACTGTGGTGAGCTGATGTGGAATGTATGGTTAGTGGTGACTTGTGGTGAGCCTAGTTTAGCCTAAATGGCCACACGTCCTACACCTTGATTACCACAGTAGGCGAACATAACTATGTAATTTACGAGTGTAGCACACAAAGTCAATCATATCGACATCAATAGCTGTCATATCCAAGACGAAATTCATTTTCAACAGATAAATTAGCGTTTCGATTGACACAAGACAGAAAGTCCGACAGCTAACTTCGTGTTTCGTCGGACATAAGACAGAAGAGTACGACAGCTAACTTGGGGTTTCGACTCAAGACACAAAGCAGGGGAGCTTCCGTTGCCAGAACCGAGCTTCTGTTCTGAGCTTTGCCGGCTTCAGCAAAATACACGTGACAGACACAGTGACAGGTCCTCTGGACCAACACCCCAGAGATGCTACCCACGCCGACGCCACCCAGTCTGCGGTAAATCCCGGCTGAAACTTTGTGCCACCGGATATTGTTCAATTCAAGTTGTCGAGAGTTAGCAGCGCCAATGTGTCGGTTAAAAGAAGAACCACGTATGTCACGGTTTCGGGCGATTGCCATAGGTGGTTCTTACTTTGCACGGCAGAAATGCCTGCTGTCAGAGGAGCCGCAGTTCTGCAAACATGATTCGGAGTGTCTTATATTTGATGTAGAGTTTTTGTATTGGTAAGGTAGATAGCAAATGTTATCAGTTTTCATTGTGTGTAACATTTCGTATTTTGTTGGTATCGTGTTATGCAGGTCCTGTAGGACCTCAGCCTTACTGATAGTTCAGACGCTTGGAAATAGGCCTTATCATTGCAGGATAAGAACGAAACACAAACATAAAATTACCCTTAAGATCCATACCAATCATATTCCTAAAATAACGCATCGGAGGTTTATTAAATGTAAGGTTCTGTTTTCTTGTCATTTTCCATAACCTTCAAGCTAATGCATATTGATGTTAATTTTCGACGTTGAGCTTCTAGCAGCGACCAAGGCCATCAGCGCCTGAGCTGCTGCACCCAGAGGTCATGTCAGAAACGAATGCACGGTATCCGGCGATCTGCAGTCGATTGTTTCGCCACTGTATTGCGCATGTCCACCGTGTCAGCACTTTGCCGGAAACTAGCTGACATCTTCGACGAATAATGTAGGGCACGAGACCATGACATCACCACGTCATAATTTGATTGACAGCAATCCAACCGTTGAGGCCTCGGAATCAGAAGACGACAGCAAAAGAAAAGGAGGTCGGGTCCACACATCCATTGTTGTAGAGTGAGCTACTGAAAAGTGATGCTTAAAAGGGAACACGCTAAGGTCGCCGTCCACCAGGCACGTAGCCAATGGGGGGCGGGGGGCGGGTGCGCCCCCCCCCCCCCTGGAGGCCATGAGGGCCCTTTGCGGCGCGCTGCGCGCGCCGAGAAGGGCCGACGAGACCGCGCGAAGCGTGGTATCATGGGCTCTTTACCACGCGAAGCATGGTCTGAGCATGTCAGCATGGACCCTGAGCATGTCGGCATGGCGACAAAGCGGCCAGCGCAGTTCCCTTGCCAGGTCATAAGGGCTCCTGAGCAGGTTGGAGGGCCCCTGGACAGACCAGAGGGCCACTGGGAAGTTAAAATGGCCCCTGTGCAGGTCAGAGGGGCCCCTGACCAGACCGAAAGGACCCCTAGGTAGGTCAGAAGGGCCCCTGAACTTGCCGAATGAGCCCCTACCTAGTCAGCACGGAGGGGGCCCAGGGCAGGTCGGAAGGCACTCGGAGCATGTCGCAAGGCGACAAAGCAACCAGGGCAGTCCCTTGCCAGGTCGGAAGGGCCCCTTAGAAGGCTGGAGGGCCCCTGGAGAGACCAGCGGGCTCCTGTAAAGTTTATACGGCCCCTGTGCAGATCGGAGGGGCCCCTGATCAGACCGAAAGGACCCCTGGGCGGGTAAGAAGGGCCTCTGAACATGCCGAATTGGCCCCTAGCCAGTACAGAGGGGTCCCAGGGCAGGTAGGAGGGCTCCTTGAGCATGTCGGCAGGCCACCAAAGCAGCCAGCGCAGTCCCTGGCCAGGTCGGAAGGACCTCTGAACAGGCCGAATGGGCCTCTTGACACGCAAGTGGGGCTTCTTGGAAGGTCAGAGGAGTCCCTGGTCAGACCGGAAGGGCCAAAAGCACGTAGAGATCCCAGATGAAGATTAAATACAAAGAGGACTTACTCCACAATACAAAATATTATTTGCGGAGCTTTCGGGTATATTGTAACACCCCTCGTCAGGGTGTCACCATATACCAGAAAGTTCCGATTTATTTTTGCCCGTAGGGTAAGCCCTCTTTGTATTTTATATATATCATATCACCCACTCCACATCATGTCTTTTCGCTTCGCGGATCCCGGATGAGTCCCTGAACAGGTCGGAAGAGCGTTGAAAAGGTCGGAGGGGCCCCTAGACGATCTGAAGGGATCCTGGGCCTTTTAACGGTAAGAATGCAGTTGTCCAGGGACTAAAACTCTAAATTTTCGCACCGTTCCGCGGCGCAATTTAATTACAAACTCAATTATATGCGGGTTACAAAAAATAGCCCCGTTTTTCGGCGCATTTATGTGTTATGTTGCTACTTTCCCATATAATGTGTGGAAAGTTTTTTTATATGACCCTTTCCACTATATGTGTGGAAAGGATGTATAATATATATATATATATATATATATATATATATATATATATATATATATATATATATATATATATATATATATATATATATATATATATATATATATATATATATATATATATATATATATATATATATATATATATATATATATATATATATATATATATATATATATATATATATATATATATATATATATATATATATATATATATATATATATATATATATATATAATTGGGCAAAATAGTACATTTTATCACCTTTTTTACCGCACTTTTAAACGCACAATATACCATTTTAAGAGGTTTGCACCATACGCAATGCGACGCATTGATGATAAAGCATATCCAGGGCATAAGACTCAAAATTTTCGCGCCGCTCCGTGGCGCAATTTGTTTAAGACTTCCAGGTCTTGAGCTTTAAAAAATATTCCAAGTTGGTATAGCTGATTCCAAATTGGTGTCGCTGGTTCCAAAGTTGATATGGCAGTTTGCTAACTCCAGCTCCTAAAAGTTGGCATGGCCCATGCCATACCTGTCATACTGCATTTTCTATCCTTGTAACGTGCCTTTTCATCCGTTTTGTTTGGCCCTTTCAACGCTTGGGAAGAGGGCCCTTTCAACGCTCGGGAAGGGGCCCTTTCGAGCCCCCCCCTGGACGAAATCCTGGCTACGTGCCTGCCGTCCACTGCACTCGCCTAATCGCCTAACGGATGAATTTACCCCCCGCCCTACGGGAGCTTTTTCACTTTCGCCCTACGGGGAAGGGGGGGAGGGGGGTCCTAAAAAGACCCCCCTGTTAACTTCCAAACCAAGCAAGATAGAGCAACGCGGTAAGAACCAACATGTTGCCTGTCATGTTTGGAATCCAACGGTATGTAATTTTGAGGTTTCGGGTCAACGAGTGACCTTCCAGGTCAAGTGAATGACCTCGATCGATCACGTCCAGAACAGCGATTTTGCTCTGTCAGAAAACCTCAAAATTAAAAATTTATCAATGTTAACAAAAAGGCATGTTCCTGGACCAGTTTTGCCTCAGAAATACAAAAAAGGTAATTATTTGTTCGTATCTTGTAAAAAAAGGTCAAAAAAGTGATAATGATGTCATGAGTTTCTTACACTTCGGGAGATATCACTCAGTCAAAAAAAGAGATAATGCTTTGAAATTTGGTTTGAGTATTATCCATACTCAGTTCTCTCAATGTATTCCGTTTTTTTAACATCTTTGAAAATTTTGATTTTGTTGTGATTTTTCCCTTTGTTGAGTTTTTATTTATTTTAGGGGTCAAAAACCCAAAATTTTGAAACTCCGAGATTGCCATTTGAAAGAAAATGACATTTTTAATCTTTTCTCAATTGCGTTTGCAATTTGCTTCAAAACTGTTTTCTACGATTTATCAAACATTTATCGTTTTTCCAACAACATGACGTCATCAAAACGTCATTATTTCCCAAATTTCTCAACCAATTTCAACGAAATTTTTACAGCATACGTATAATTGTTGTAAACTCAGCTGCTGCACATTTCAGCAAGATGCGCCGGATATGTAAAAAGTAATGCAAGAAAAATATCAGGGGGGGTCGTTTTAGGACCCCCGCGCGTAGGGCGAGGGTTAACAAGGGGGCCTATGGGAAATGCGCCGACAACCACAGGCGTGATTAGGCGTGTTCAGCTGACGCTGGGTATTATTTTCCATTTTGCCTCAAACACGAATCAACTGTTACTCACTTCCTTGAAACTTTCCAGACTTTCCAGACGGCGCGTGGGACAATGTCCTGAAATTACGCGCGCAAATTCGGTCGTTAGGTCATTAGGCAAGTGCCAGTGGACGGCGGTCTTTAGCCTTCGCATGAGTGTGTTTCTGGAGAAACCCGAAGCTTTTTAGTGGACAAAGTAGACAAAATGTATCAGAAACGAAGCTTAACCATTTTATGAGGTTACCCAAACACGGGAACATTTTAACAGCATTCACGTGCACTGTATAAGTAAGTATCGCAGATCACGGCTCATTCTATCGCAAAATGAGTGCTAAATGAACAGACAGTCACAGAAATCCTACGTCGCTACTACGTCATCGTTTGGCAGCACTACTTCAATTGTGTCTGCTACGTGTGCGACGCATTTCGGGAACGTCTGGCCATAAGGTGACACCGTTTGCTTTAGTAGACGTTAGATCCATCTCTTGCTAAATTATCGATTCTGAAAGTTCGTGATAGGTCGAACTAGCCAAATACATTTTACATCTGTAATCCCTGTCGTCTTTTTAGGGAATATCTTACATAGGTCTTCAGATGTTCCGAGAGAGAAAAAAAAACATGAACATGCCATTTTATGAAGTTACAGCTTACCATTTGGTAAAGTTCCATGGTCAGCTTAGCTTTCTCCAGCCTCCGTGGGTGAATATTCTAACGGTCTTAGTTCTATTCGAACGGTCTCAGTTCTTAGAATCAGTGTAAGGTAGGTCTATTTTTCTATTTTTCATTTGATGTCTTGTGCATTGGAATACCGCTAATCGCGAGGAATTTCACGATGCGCATTTTACTCCTGGGGGACTCTTTGCTAGCAGCAAAGTGTGTCTCATAATTTACACTCGCTTTTTCTGGATTGTAATCCTTGGCTTACTTTTACTTGCACATCACCTTTATGGCTCTGACGTTTCAGTTTCTTTAGCATTCGATTGAGTCATATCCTTGACCATTCGGTGTCCATGCCACTGATATATATAGTAAAAAGTCCACCTCTCTGTTCGCAATCTTGTCAACTGCATGTGTACAGACAAACCATTCTTCACAATGCACAGGCTTTTGGAAGGAGAGTGGCACGTGTCAGGAAAATCCAGTGCCAGCAGAACACTAGTGTGACTTTCGCCCACCGCAGTGAGTTCAAATAGCCAAACATTGACTCCACGTATGTCAAACTTATTATCGTAGTTCAGCACTAAGGTGTCAGTTAAACTAAGACACAGCGATGTTTATTGCGCATTCCTCATCTCCGGGTCCGAAGCGCTGATTGGTCAACAATTCATTTTAAATTGTTCCTGTGTTAGGTACCAGCCGCATTCCTAAGGGACCTAATATGCCAGTTCTAGTTTGGTCCCGCTCGCCGAGTCGGACCAAATCCTAAAGTACCCGGGAAATTCAAACGAGATTTTATTGAAATTTGTCATATCCGACGTTGATGTGCAGCATTTTTCAGCTATTTTGATGTTTTTGAAGACAAAATAATCATTTCACCGCCCCAAACCGTGTATTTCATGCGTTTTCAATTAGGTTCCTCAGGAATGTGATTAGGTCCCTTAGGAATGTGGTACTTTACGGATGGTACCAACGCAATACAAAAGCATTGTGAAAACGGCTATTCAGAACCAAATACTATTTTGATGGTTGAGTGTTTGAGGTGGTCAACATTTGCTGGTGTGTTGACTTGCCGCGAATCGGTAAATTCCTCCGAGAGCAGCACACCGCAGGATGCAAGCTGTATGGCACGTTGGGCAAACCAGCGGTGCAACGACATATCACGAGTTTCGTGCTGCATTCAGCAGTCCGCCTAAACGACCCAAATTGATCAGTGAGTCATCGGAGAGCATTTCTAACGGTTCGTGTAGCCTACCGTCTATCGGTGTATATTGGTCTGCCAAGTTTGCTCACTGGCAATCATAAGCACGATTGCCTGCTACATCTGAAAAACCGTGAGGCCACAAAAATTGCAACTGTCCAAGCTGGAGCTGACACGAGGCTAGCTTTCACGCTGGAAACTGTTACGTAGCGCCTTCTACTGAAGCATAATGTAATGATGAACTCATTACAGAACTGTACAATTTATGCAAGGTTATTCACAGTGAAGATGCTTTTGTCGAAGCCATTCTGCGCCAAGAAAGGCGTTTGGGTGTGCGCCATGTGACAATCGTGGCGCAAAAGCTTGCCCAGCTTCTGACTCACAAAGACCTTTCCACGAATCACGGGTCGTAAACTGAAATTTTTGCACGATGGTGGCCACTACTGTCACCTTCGTCTTCTAGATTGAAATATCTCTGAGGAACATGACGCGTACAAATTCGTCGTAGAAGTGATCTCCACCAGCTGCTTCGCCTTATGAGTCATCCTGCAACGACTCCATGATTTACGAACCCGACTCAACGATGCGATCAAGCGACGACAACCCGTTGCACCGTGATTGTCTTTAAAGTGTCGTCGATTGTCGTAAAGTGTCGTCAAGTGTCATGAAGTGTCGTCAAGTGTCGCGAAGTGTCGTTAAATGTCGCGCGAAGTTTCGCGAAGTGTGGTCAAATCACGTCTTATCGCGGCGGCCGGGTGACGGGGGAACCAGCACGCGTGACAGCCACGTCAGACGCCCGGTAAAAGGGCAAGCGACTGTCCGCCGTGCTCGCTGGTGTCAGGATCCGAGGAGGAAAAACTGTGCACAAGAATGCCTCAGAGCTGAGAGTTCCCGCTAATATGTGATCTGCGGGGATACGAGAGAGTAGCAGCCGTAAGAGCCGGGAGAAAAGGTTCCGGCAATGGAGCGTAGTTGGATGTCACTGCCGGATTGCTGGTGATATTCTACAGGTTTTCGGGTGGTGGCGATGTCGTTTTCGTAGCCCTCTCTGCCTCGCTTTCTCCATTCCTGGAGCACGAAGGTTTTGCTGATTTTGGTGTATAGAAAAACTAAATCGGGACTCTTCGCATTTCAAAAAGTATAGAATGACTGCAAAGGTAAAGTTTATTTTGAGACTAGAAATAGGGAGAAATTATTACTTCGTAAGATATTTTAGTTTTTTTCTCGTAACTTTAAAAATCAATGCAATTTTCAAATTATGGGACAATGATGTAAGAAATCACTTATATATTGTTTTGTTTCTGGATTATTCCTCCGAAATTCATGATGACTAAATAGGCGCTGCGCCAATAATGAACAGTGATGAAGGAACAACATGTATGGCAGTTTCTTCCGACAATAAACGGTGCGCAGTGATTTATCAGACCGGGTACAGCCATGGCCTGACAAAGCACTGCCCTCTGCCTCTCCCCTCTGTCTGATCTGTCCAATCTCAGCCGCTGTCTGTTGTGTTCAATACCAGCCGCTGCCTCTCGCCTCTGTCTGATGTGGCCAATCTCAGCCACTGTCTGATGTGTCCAATCTCAACCGCTGTCTGATGTGTCCAATATCAGCCGCTGTCTGATGTGTCCAATTTTAGCCGCTGTCTGATGTGTCCAATCTCAGCCGCTGTATGATGTGTCCAATCTCAGCCACTGTCTAATGTGTCCAATTTTAGCTGCTGTCTGATGTGACCAATATCAGCCGCTGCCCTCTGTCTGATGTGTCCAATCTCAGCCGCTGTCTGATGGGTCCAATCTCAGCCCCTGTCTGATGTGTCCAATCTCAGCCGCTGTCTGATGTGTCCAATCTCAGCCGCTGTCTGATGTGTCCAATCTCAGCCGCTATCTGATGTGTCCAATATCAGCCGCTGTCTGATGTGTTCAATATCAGCCGCTGCCTCTCCCATCTGTCTGATGTGTCCAATCTCAGCCGCTGTCTGATGTGTCCAATCTCAGCCGCTGTCTGATGCGTCCAATCTCAGCCGCTGCCTCTCCCCTCTGTCTGATGTGTCCAATCTCAGCCGCTGTCTGATGTGTCCAATCTCAGCCGCTGTCTGATGTGTCCAATCTCAGCCGCTTTATGATGTGTCCAATCTCAGCCGCTGCCTCTCGCCTCTGTCTGATGTGTCCAATTTCAGCCGCTGTCTGATGTGTCTAATCTCAGCCGCTGTCTGGCAGCAGAGTCTGATGTGTCCAATCTCAGCCGCTGTCCGGCAGCCGAGTATGATGCGCTCAATCTGCGTGTCCCCGCCACTGTCTGACCGGTGCTGGCGGCGGCGGCGGCACGGCGGCGGCGGCGGCGGCGGCGGCGGCGTCAATCGGCGCGTCCCCACCCCTGTCTGAACGGTGCTGACGGCGGCGGCGGCACGGCGGCGGCGGCGGCCACCTCCCCGTGATCTGCTCAAGTGGTGCGGCAACCCTCCCTCCTCTCCCCTCCCTCTCCTCTCTCCTCTCTCCTCCCCGGCCGGTTACCCGTCACCCGCTTCCGGACACAGGCTCGTCCGAACCCGAGCTTCTGGTTCGGGCGATGGCAAGTGCCTTGGTTGCAGAAAACACAAATGTTTATAGAAAATATGTATGTATGCGTGGAATGTCATTATTCCTCGGTGCAAGTTGCTAAGACTCTCTTTAACACACGCCCTGGAGGGGGGGGGGGGGGGGGGGGGGGGGGCGAAATCCGCCCACCCCTCCGGTTTTTCGAGGATAGCGTAAAAACGGCGGCGCTTCGCGCCGCCGTTTTTTGTATACCTGTTTAGAAATGAACTTCCCGCATTATGTAAAATTCTTGGCCTCAGGTCATCTCAGGTCAGGTCACCAGACCAGGTCACGTGATGACCTCAACTCCAAAACATTTGAAGTAGTACCACAGCCACAGTTTTACGCCGATCGGTTTAAATCTTGCAGGACTTCATAAGGTCATAGATACCAACAATTTTTTATCTCGGATTTCTAATATCGGTGACCTAAGGTCAGGTCAATTTTGTGACCGCCAGCACGGTTTTATCAATAACTATCGACATAATGAAGATAGAGAAGAGAAAACGGTACCAATATGTTTGTCTCGTCGAGACACGTCTCCCAATATGCAGCATGACCAACTTGGGTCACCACTTGACCTTGACCTGAGGTCAAACTTCTCAGTTGACCTAACCAGGTCACCATGAATATGATTCGAAGTGCCTTGACAAGACACACGCGATGGCGTAAACATTATTGCTTTATCTTTATTAGGTAAAAGGTTATTAGGGGAAAACAGTTTTGAAAACAAAATCACCTTTTTGACATTCGATGACCTCTGGAGCCTAAACTATTGACCTGAACTCAAATCTGAGGACACCTAGGTCGATTGGATTTTTCAATGACTTTCGATTGCTTTTTTCCGTTTGCTGCTAACTATCATAGTTCCCGAGATATTTGGGGGTGTTCGAACCGAAGTCTTGAAAACTTGAAAATCTGACCCTTGATGACCTCTGGTGACCTCAATATTGACCTGAAAAAAAAATAACGAAATACTTTCGAAAGAGCTTGTCTCGAGCTATCCAACGGCGTTTCCCGCTTGTCGCTACGTTGCGTGGTTTTCGAGATCATAAGTGGGGGGGGGGGGGGGCGAAATCCGCCCCCCTTCCAGGGCGTGTAATTATCAGAGGCCCTCCAGGGCGCGTGTTAAGGGAAATGTGTCAATTTTCGATCCATTTCAGTCGTTCTATGGGGACATATCCCTGATGTCCTCCGGATCCGCCCTCATCGGCGGTCACATATCTACAATGTTTTCGGATGACTTCATGTATGGGTGGAAAGCAAAATTGGATGATTCCTTATACCCCACCAAAAGACCAACCATGATCATGTCATTGCAACAGAACGGTTTCATCCAGAGTCACCCAGCAAGGGCAGTGGCAAATCGAGACAGACTTTTTCGTACCACCCCGCGCTGCTGTGACGTAGTTAATCATGACTCCACTGAGCCCCTTGCTCAGCTCCTAGATAGCTGTATACCACGGCGGCAGATCAGTGGTATTTTGCGGCTGGCTCGATCTCCCGGCGCCATGCTACGTCGGTGTTGGGGCTGCCGAAGACCGTGGGAACCAGCGAGTGTGAGCACATGCCTGACCAGAAAAATGCGCTGAGAAAAAGTGTCCAGATGCAGCATTGCACGAGGAAATGCTCGTGGGGTGTGTCAGCTCCGGCGTCAGGCTTCTTCTGGACAGAAAAGTGATGGTCGATAAATATACCTTGTGAGAGGCTGTCGTAATACTTATGTGGGTGTATTTTTCATGTCGTTGGGATATTCAACTCTTTATTAGCCATTTCTGGCCTCTGCCATGCAGATAATGCAAACGTAAACAATCATAATCTTTTGAAACGCACATAAATTAAATTAAATTAACTATATAGTTATGAGAAAAAAAGACATAAATAAGATAAAATAACATAAAATGACATTTAATTGGCCTTAGATCTGGGGCTTCGTATAAATTCTAGTTTCGACAATTATCAGGTGTTCCCAGCAAGATTGCAGGACTAATTTTCCCAGTAATTATGTTTTTAACCGTCGTATGTCTGTCTTCAACTATTTAACAGTAATTATGCTTAAATTTGTATGTCACTAACAACCTTCAGAGGCGGAATATACATATTAAACCTCCGTGTCATATTCAAGCGCGCGACACATTCAAGTTTGGAAAATATATAAGATGTTGATGAAGGCTACCAAGACGAAGACTCGTACCAGAAGTTTGCCTGTGGTGACAACGTCGTGGCAGGCTATGATAAATGACAAACGGACCAATGCAGACCGCCCATACCGATTGGTGCACATGATTCTAACGCTTAGAGACCACCTGAAGCCAGCCTTGAAATTCCAGCTGCAGATGAAAATAAAAATTGTGCAACGGTGTATGTAATAACCTCTGGTTTGTGAAAGTCTCAATCGGGGTCGGTCTTTGTCGGCTTCCCTTCTCTTGTCGACTTGCTGCCGATTGTGTCAGTGGACGCCTTGTGACACGATGTTACATGAAATATTATGTTACGAGTAAAAGCCGAAGATGAACGTCTTATATAAGAGAAGTTGAGTTGTAGGATAGCGTTGGTATCTACTTGGTTTGTGTTGGATTTCCCCTGGAGAGTAGCCAGATAGTAAGTTGTCTGTGTAAGTTGTGTCAAGATATGCTTACAAACCAGCACTGAAGGCTTTCGTAATTAGTGCTTAAGACGATTTTTGCCCATGACAAAAATCCTCAAAAGAAACCGACATTTATCGGATTTAAAATACAGGTTGAGCGATGGGCGACAAATTGTCATTGTACCTGTCTTTCGATATTTATTTAGTCTCTCGTGTGCGCATTTAATCTAAATTTTCACAGAACATTCCCACATATTTGTTTATCTTACCCAATACTGGAAGTGGACCAGGCAACAAACTATAGCTTGAGCGAGCCTATCTGAAGAAAACAGACAGCAATGCCAAGCTTACAAACCAGACTCCATACCCATTTACATGAAGAGACCGACACAAACTGTCAAAGCAAAGCACGCCATGTCACTCGTAGGTTTATTGTGGTTTGTCACGAATCTGGGCGGGGGCGGGGGCGGGTGCGGGGGCGGGGGCGGGGGCGGGATAGGTGTCATCACCGCAACCACCACTGATTTGCAGCTTTCCCGTCAGTGGATAACCTTCTGGCATGTCCCTCCCCTTCTTTCCATCCCCTTCTTTCCCTCCCCTTCTTTCCCTCCCCTGCTTTCCCTCTCATTCTTTCCCTCCCCTCCCTTCTCCCCTCCCTCTCATCCGATCCCCAAGCAGTCAAGCGAGCGGTTAGCCGGCCGCCGCCGCCACCACGGCACTGCCGCCGGCGCCACCGCCACCGCGGCGCGCCGATTTTTTCTCGCGGTCGCGCCTTTTTCGTGTCGCGCCGCCGATAGGATCGTCGAGTCGGCGAGATCGCTACCGGTGACCGTTCCCACGGCAGTCAGTTTTGCGCGGCGCCGTGACGTCATGTGCGACCCCCGTACCTTCTCCGGCCCATCCCAGCTCCCTGCGACCCCTCACGACATATGCGGGATTGGTACCGGGAGAGGTCGGGATTGGTACGGGGAGAGGCCGGGATTGGTACGGGGAGAGGTCGGGATTGGTACGGGGAGAGGTCGGAATTGGTACGGGGAGAGGCCGGAATTGGTACGGGGAGAGGCCGGGATTGGTACGGGGAGAGGCCGGGATGGGTACGGGGAGAGGCCGGGATTGGTACGGGGAGAGGCCGGGATGGGTACGGGGAGAGGCCGGGATGGGTACGGGGAGAGGCCGGGATTGGTACGGGGAGAGGCCGGGGTTGGTACGGGGAGAGGTCGGGATTGGTACGGGGAGAGGCCGGGATTGGTACGGGGAGAGGCCGGGATTGGTACGGGGAGAGGCCGGGATTGGTACGGGGAGAGGCCGGGATTGGTACGGGGAGAGGCCGGGATTGGCACGGGGAGAGGCCGGGATTGGTACGGGGAGAGGCCGGGATTGGTACGGGGAGAGGCCGGGATTGGTACGGGGAGAGGCCGGGATTGGTACGGGGAGAGGCCGGGATTGGTACGGGGAGAGGCCGGGATTGGTACGGGAGAGGTCGGGATTTGTACGGGGAGAGGCCGGGATGGGTACGGGGAGAGGCCGGGATTGGTACGGGGAGAGGCCGGGATTGGTACGGGGAGAGGCCGGGATTGGTACGGGGAGAGGCCGGGATTGGTACGGGAGAGGTCGGGATTTGTACGGGGAGAGGCCGGGATGGGTACGGGGAGAGGCCGGGATTTGTACGGGGAGAGACCGGAAGTGCTGGTATAGGTGGGCAGGTGAGATATACGTCATCGCTAGTGACGTCGTTCATAAACTGCGTCGTACGTCATGACCTGTGTCACACGTCATCTCTTGCGTCATACGTCATCACTCCGTCATCACTACGTCATACTTCCTGTACAGCGCCATCCCCCATAAACTACGTTACCCATCACCTCCTGTGTCATACGTCATCACTCCGTCATCACTACGTCATACTTCCTGTACAGCGTCATCCCTCATAAACTACGTTACCCATCACCTCCTGTGTCATACGTCATCACTCCGTCATCACTACGTCATACTTCCTGTACAGCGTCATCCCTCATAAACTACGTTACCCATCACCTCCTGTGTCATACGTCATCGCTGCGTCATTCATAATCTCTTGTCATCTCTCATCTGTCATTACTTGTGTCTTCCTTGGTAAACTGTGTCATCGCTCATAATCGGCGTTATCCTTTATAGACCGCGGCATTACCTACTCGATCCGTCATGATCTGCGCCAATCGTCACCGGCGTGCCGTCCTTGATTAACTGCGTCATCCGCCGTCACCTGCATCATATTTCACACGTCATCGCTGCGTCAATCTCCCGCATCATCCTTCACAAACTACGCCACAGGTCATCTCCCACGACACCCGTATCATTTACCCGTGTCATCACCCGTGTCCTCGATCCGTCATGATCTGCGCCAATCGTCACCGGCGTGCCGTCCTTGATTAACTGCGTCATCCGCCGTCACCTGCATCATATTTCACACGTCATCGCTGCGTCAATCTCCCGCATCATCCTTCACAAACTACGCCACAGGTCATCTCCCACGACACCCGTATCATTTACCCGTGTCATCACCCGTGTCATCACCCGTGTCATCACCCGTGTCATCCCCCGTGTCATCACCCGCGTCATCACCGTGTCATCACCCGTGTCATCACCCGTGTCATCCCCGTGTTATCACCCGTGTCATCTCCCGTGTCATCACTTTTGTCATCACCCGTGTCATCACCCGTGTCATCCCCGTGTCATCCCCCGTGCCATCACCCATGTCATCCCCCGTGTCATCCCCGTGTCATCACCCATGTCATCCCCCGTGTCATCCCCGTGTCATCCCCGTGCCATCCCCGTGTCATCCCCCGTGTCATCCCCCGTGTCATCCTCCGTGCCATCCCCCGTGTCATCCTCCGTGCCATCCCCCGTGTCATCCCCCGTGTCATCACCCGTGTCATCCCCCGTGTCATCACCCGTGTTATCACCCGTGTCATCCCCCATGTCATCCCCGTGTCATCACTTGTGTCATCATCCGTATCATCCCCCGTGGCATCACCCGTGTCATCACCCGTGTCATCACCCGTGTCATCCCCCGTGTCATCACCCGTGCCATCACCCGTGTCATCCTCCGTGCCATCTCCCGTGTCATCACCCGTGTTATCCCCCGTGTCATCTCCCGTGTCATCCCCGTATCATCACCCGTGTCATCCCCGTGTCATCCCCGGTGTCATCCCCCGTGTTATCCCCCGTGTCATCTCCCGTGTCATCCCCCGTGTCATCACCCGTGTAATCACCCGTGTCATCCTCCGTGCCATCCCCCGTGTCATCCCCCGTGTCATCACCCGTGTCATCCCCCGTGTCATCACCCGTCATCCCCCGTGTCATCCCCTGTATCATCCCCGTGTCATCCCCCGTGTCATCACCCATGCCATCCCCCGTGTCATCCCCCGTGTCATCCCCGTGTCATCCCCGTGTCATCCCCCGTGCCATCCCCCGTGTCATCCTCCGTGCCAACCCCCGTGTCATCCCCCGTGTCATCACCCGTGTCATCCCCCGTGTCATCACCCGTGTTACCACCCGTGTCATCCCCGTGTAATCCCCCGTGTCATCACTTGTGTCATCACCCGTGTCATCCCCCGTGCCATTCCCCGTGTCATCCCCCGTGTCATCCCCTGTGTCATCCCCCGTGTCATCCCTCTTGTCATCCCCCGTGTCATCACCCGTGTCATCCCCCGTGCCATCCCCCGTGTCATCCCCCGTGTCATCCCCCGTGTCATCACCCGTGTCATCACCTGTGTCATCCCCCGTGTCATCCCCGTGTCATCACCCGTGTCATCACCCGTGTCATCACCTGTGACAACTCGCGGGACCAGCTAACGGTCTAGACTCGTCGTTCTGCCCCCATGTCACCACCACCACGCAGCCACTGACCGGGCTCCTCTCGATGTCTGTTCATACACCCCTGTGTCACCACCCCGTGTCACCACCCCGTGTCATCACCACCACGCAGCCACTGACCGGGTTCCTCTCGATGTCTGCTCGTACACCCCCGTGTCACCACCCCGTGTCACCACCCCGTGTCACCACCCCGTGTCACCACCCCGTATCACCACCCCGTGTCATTACCACCACGCAGCCACTGACCGTGTTCCTCTCGATGTCTGTTCATACACCCCTGTGTCACCACCCCGTGTCACCACCCCGTGTCACCACCCCGTGTCACCACCCCGTGTCATTACCACCACGCAGCCACTGACCGTGTTCCTCTCGATGTCTGTTCATACGCCCCTGTGTCACCACCCCGTGTCACCACCCCGTGTCACCATCCCGTGTCACCACCCCGTGTCATCACCACCACGCAGCTACTGACAGGGTTCCTCTCGATGTCTGTTCATACACCCCTGTGTCACCACCCCGTGTCACCACCCCGTGTCACCATCCCGTGTCACCACCCCGTGTCATCACCACCACGCAGCCACTGACAGGGTTCCTCTCGATGTCTGTTCATACACCCCTGTGTCACCACCCCGTGTCACCACCCCGTGTCACCACCACCACGCAGCCACTGGCCGGGTTCCTCTCGATGTCTGTTCATACACCCCCGTGTCACCACCACCACGCAGCCACTGGCCGGGTTCCTCTCGATGTCTGTTCATACACCCCCGTGTCACCACCCCGTGTCATCACCCCGTGTCACCACTCCGTGTCACCATCCCGTGTCATCACCACCACGCAGCCACTGACCGGGTTCCTCTCGATGTCTGTTCATACACCCCCGTGTCACCACCCCGTGTCATCACCCCGTGTCACCACCCCGTGTCACCACCCCTTGTCACCACCCCGTGTCACCACCCCGTGTCACCATCCCGTGTCATCACCACCACGCAGCCACTGACCGGGTTCCTCTCGATGTCTGTTCATACACCCCCGTGTCACCACCCCGTGTCACCACCCCGTGTCACCACCCCGTGTCACCACCCCGTGTCACCACCCCGTGTCACCACCCCGTGTCACCATCCCGTGTCATCACCACCACGCAGCCACTGACCGGGTTCCTCTCGATGTCTGTTCGTACCTCTCGATGTCTTTGTCACCACCCCATGTTTGACCGGGTTCTCTCTGTCCTTGTCACCACTCCGTGTCATCACCACCACGCAGCCACTGACCGGGTTTCTCTCGATGTCTGTTCGTACATCCCCATGTCACCACCCCGTGTCACCACCCCGTGTCACCACCACCACGCAGCCACTGGCCGGGTTCCTCTCGATGTCTGTTCATACACTCCCGTGTCACCACCCCGTGTCACCACCCCGTGTCACCACCCCGTGTCACCACCCCGTGTCACCACCCCGTGTCACCACCACCACGCAGCCACTGACCGGGCTCCTCTCGATGTCTGTTCATACACCCCTGTGTCACCACCCCGTGTCACCACCCCGTGTCACCACCCCGTGTCATGGGCCCGGGAACGATTTTAAAGTTGGGGGGTGAAACCATTTTTTTTTTGCGCAATCTTCTCACTTCTCATATTGATGCACCTTTTCGTTCTCAAATTGTCCTCATTGGAAAACCGACATGGTTCGAAAGCTTATCAAAAACCACTTTGAAACTATTTTTTTTTTTTGGTCAATATTGAGGTCACTAGAGGTCACCGAAGGTCAGATTTTCCAGTTTTAGGACTTTTCTCCAGAAACCCCCAAATATCTCGGGAACTATGATAGCTAGGAACAAACAGAAAGAAGCAATCGAAAGCTCTTGAAATATTAAATCATATTATGTCCTCTAATGTTATCTCGAGTTAATAGTCTAGGCTCCAGAGGTCATCAAATGTCAAAAGGGCTATTTTTTGGCAAAACGTTCGAAAATAACTTTTTACCTAATAAAGATACGACAATAATTTTGACGCCATCATGTTTGTCTCGTCAACGCGCTTCGAATCATTTTAATTTGGACCAGTTTAAGTCAATATATACATTTGACCTCAGATCAAGGTCAAGTGGCGACCCAAGCAGGTCATATTGCATATTGGGAGACGTGTCTCGACGAGACAAACACATTGATTCCGATTTCACTTCTTTATATTCATTATAACGAGAGTTATTGACACAAAAAGTGCTGGTGACCTCTGCTGACCTCGGCTGATCCTGTAGGGGTCACTGAACACAAATTTAACCTGGATCATCAATAATAGCCTATGATAACATGATCCAGAAGGAATTGGACTGATATCATGTGTATCCTCGGAAAACGAAACATTTTAATATTTACCATTGACTTATAATGGGAGGTCACGAAATTAACCCGACCGGCGACCTTAGGTCACCGCTATATACCATCTTGGATATTCCAATTGTAGGTATGACCTGATGAAATCCTGTAAGTTTTAAACCGATCGGCCAAAAACTGTGGCTGTGGTACGACCGCAAACTTATTTGGAGGTGTGGTCGCGTGACCTGACCTGAGATGACCTGTGGTCAAGAATTGCACACAATGTGGGTAATTGATGCCCGAGCAGGTGTGGAAAAAAAGGTGGCTGAAACGGAGGCGCTGTGCGCCGTACGCCGTTTTTGAAACGGGAAAAACCGCGCGCCGGCGTTTTTTCGCTATCCTCGAAAAACCTTAGGGGGGGGGGGGGCGTCTAAACGCCCCACCCCCAACACGGCGCGGGTTACCATAGAAAGCAAGAATTATGTAAAAGTGGGGTCATGCCACCCCCTCCCCCACCCCCGTTTCCTACTATGAACCGTATGCCTTTGTAAACTCGCCTGTCGTCTGATAAAATACTCGTACCTGACGCCTGACGTTTGTTTTTCTTGAAGAAGCCCGCGAGTGTGGCGCTTCATCACCGCATCACGGTAACCTATGACATTTACGATAACTCTTGCTTGCAATTGCCGCCCCGTCGGCAGACAGAGTGGACAGCAGAGGGCCGCACGCCAGTTTGACCACATCCGTAACGTTGACATGGGATAAACTTATAAACAAAATGCAGCAGATGTTTATCGCCGTCAGTGCGTTATTTAAACGACGACGCGCCAAGCAGACAACTGCTACCAAATGTACTGCTACCAAAGTTTTCCATTATATCTCATAGGACAAAATGGAAAAAGGAAAAGGAAGGAAAAGAAAGGTATACGATACTGCTATAAAGGCAAAGCTATATAATAATAATACTTATGACATGCTATAAAAGAAAACGGGAAAAAATGAAAGTGACTTTCATATTTTCTATAACTTTTTTTAAATTAATATATAATATTCAATAATAATTTTATATAAGAGGCTTTCATATTTTATATAACTTCTTGTGAAGAAAATTGAAAGAGCTAATTTTTAGGGAAACTTCTGCTCACCAAAGTTGGGGGGGGGGGCGGCCCCCCGGTCCAGATGTTGGGGGGGGGGGGGGGGGGGGGGGGGGGGGCAAGCGCCCCCTCTGCCCCCCCCCCCCTGTTCCCGGGCCCCTGCCCCGTGTCACCACCCCGTGTCATCACCACCACGCAGCCACTGACCGGGTTCCTCTCGATGTCTGTTCATACACTCCCGTGTCACCACCCCGTGTCACCACCCCGTGTCACCATCCCGTGTCACCACCCCGTGTCACCACCACCACGCAGCCACTGGCCGGGTTCCTCTCGATGTCTGTTCATACACTCACGTGTCACCACCCCGTGTCACCACCCCGTGTCACCACCCCGTGTCATCACCACCACGCAGCCACTGACCGGGCTCCTCTCGATGTCTGTTCATACATGGGCTGAGAGGCGCCATGGCACAGAGGCCCGCCTGGCGATTTGCCAGTCTTGAGATGACGCTTTTGTATCTTCCATGCCGAGTTTTCGAGTAGTTCGTCAGAATTAACAACGAATTTCTGCCTCTGCTGGTCTATCTGAGTTCAAACTACCTCCCACCACTGGACATAAGTCTCTCGGACGGCTAACTCCACTGCTCGTCTGGCTAAATACCCCCTCTGCCGGTCTGTGTGTCGTCTGACGAGTACCCGGTGTCACTGAGCCAACATGCTGGCATCCATGATCCAGCTACGTCGGCACGTTCAGGAGAGAGCGGTCGGAGCAGCGGAGAGAGAGCGGTCGGATCAGCGGTCATCACCGCACCGTACCGCTTACCCACGCTGTGGAGAGCTTTTTAAACCGCAGCCACCAGTCGCAACATTATCCGTGGCTGGCTGCGACACGGGCACCGCAGATATATCGTCTCTGAGGAGGATGGGGACGGGGGGGGGGGGGGGAGGGGGCGAGGGCTCACTGCGGGGTTACTTGGGGGGTCAACAACTGAAGGACCTCTGAGGGGCCAGTGAAGGGCTAGAGAGTGGTCAACTGAGGGGCCACTGAGGGACCAGTGAAGGTGGTCAACTGAGGGGCCACTGAGTGACCAGTAGGGGTCAACTGAGGGGCCAGTAGGGGGCCAGTGGGGGTCACTGAGGAGCCAGTAAGGGTTCACTGAGGGGCCAGTAAGGAGTCACTGAGGGGACAATGAGGGGCCACTGAGGGTCTCTGAAGGGCCAGTAAGGAGCGACTAGCGGGATGGTGAGAGGACAGTGAAGGGCGCCTCAGGGGCTGCTGCTCCACGTTGCTAACTCTGACTTCTGCTGACTGGACAGCAGCTTCTCCCCCCTCCCCAGCCCCACCCACTCGCTCCACCGTCTATGATTAATGACGTACTGGGGGGATGAGAGAGTCACTGGCTGCTCTGACAGCGTTCACACGCCACGCCGCACTACACACCTGGCTCCAGCAGCAGAGTTTGTTTACCTTCTGCAGCTCAGCTGGCCAGTGATAAATCATTGCACCCGCTAATAGGAATCTCGTCTTGATGGTGACAGCGGTCACTGGGTACCCGGTGTCGGTGTCACCTTTCACCAACAAGAAAAGAAACGGTGTAAAATATACCTGCAAATCGGGGTGAGATAGCGTCTTCATTGATTATGATGTCATTAGATGACTTCGCAACAGGAATATTCCCGTGCTTTTTGGTGAAATAAATGTTGTTTATAGATAATATAAGGCCCTCTTTCACATTATTTGAGTTCCATGTAATGCACTTCGCTAGGTTCTGCCTGTATGTAGCGTGAAGCTCACCTCAACCTATGAAATTGATTGTACTTACAATAAACATTTCCAAAAGATCCATTCGCATAGTCTGTAAAACATTTATAAACCAATGGTCTGCGAACACAAAAAAAACGTGACGCAAAGCACAAGCCCGACTTCGTTCAACGATGGCATAGTCCCTCACGGCAAGTGACAACGCAATCCTATCATATCCATGTGTGCGTAGCCTACTTCCCTAAATCGACCATGAGGTTGTCACGCTCCACTGAGCCGTCCTTACTCCTCAGTCCTCACCTAACCCTGCCACACTCTGCACCCATCCAGTGTCCTACAGGGCGCCAGCATGTCCACCTAACCCTGCCACACTCTGCACCCATCCAGTGACCTACAGGGCGCCAGCATGTCCAGTGTCCAGCTACCCCTGCCACACTCTGCACCCATCCAATGACCTACAGGGCGCCAACATGTCCACCTAACCCTGTCACACTCTGCCCCATCCAGTGACCTACAGGGCGCCAACATGTCCACCAAACCCTGCCACACTCTGCACCCATCCAGTGACCTACAGGGCGCCAGCATGTCCACCAAACCCTGCCTCAGTCTTCACCAATCCAGTGACCTACAGGGCGCCAGCATGTCCACCTAACCCTGCCACACTCTGCACCCATCCAGTGACCTACAGGGTGCCAGCATGTCCACCTAACTATGTCCCACTCTGCATCCATCCAGTGACCTACAGGGCGCCAGCATGTCCAGTGTCCACCTAACCCTGCCTCAGTCTTCACCAATCCAGTGACTTACAGGGCGCCAGCATGCCCCCTAACCCTGCCACACTCTGCACCCATTCAGTGACCTACAGGGCGCCAGCATGTCCAGTGTCCACCTAACCCTGCCACACTCTGCACCCATCCAATGACCTACAGGGCGCCAACATGTCCACCTAACCCTGCCACACTCTGCCCCATCCAGTGAACTACAGGGCGCCAGCATGTCCACCTAACCCTGCCACACTCTGCCCCATCCAGTGAACTACAGGGCGCCAGCATGTCCACCTAACCCTGCCACACTCTGCACCCATCCAGTGACTTACAGGGAGCCAGCATGTCCAGTGTCCACCTAACCCTGTCACACTCTGCACCCATCCAGTGACCTACAGGGAGCCAGCATGTCCACCAAACCCTGTCACACTCTGCACCCATCCAGTGACCTACAGGGCGCCAGCATGTCCAGTGTCCACCTAACCCTGTCACACTCTGCACCCATCCAGTGACCTACAGGGCGCCAACATGTCCACCTAACCCTGCCACACTCTGCCCCATCCAGTGAACTACAGGGCGCCAGCATGTCCACCAAACCCTGTCACACTCTGCCCCATCCAGTGAACTACAGGGCGCCAGCATGTCCACCTAACCCTGCCACACTCTGCACCCATCCAGTGACTTACAGGGAGCCAGCATGTCCAGTGTCCACCTAACCCTGTCACACTCTGCACCCATCCAGTGACCTACAGGACGCCAGCATGTCCAGTGTCCACTTAACCCTGTCACACTCTGCACCCATCCAGTGACCTACAGGACGCCAGCATGTCCACCTAACCCTGCCACACTCTGCACCCATCCAGTGACCTACAGGGAGCCAGCATGTCCAGTGTCCACCTAACCCTGCCACACTCTGCACCCATCCAGTGACCTACAGGGCGCCAGCATGTCCACCAAACCCTGCCTCAGTCTTCACCAATCCAGTGACCTACAGGGCGCCAGCATGTCCACCTAACCCTGCCACACTCTGCACCCATCCAGTGACCTACAGGGCGTCAGCATGTCTACCTAACCCTGTCACACTCTGAACCCATCCAGTGACCTACAGGGCGCCAGCATGTCCCCCTAACCCTGCCACACTCTGCACCCATCCCGTGACCTACAGGGAGCCAGCATGTCCAGTGTCCACCTAACCCTGTCACACTCTGCACCCATCCAGTGACCTACAGGGAGCCAGCATGTCCACCTAACCCTGCCACACTCTGCACCCCATCCAGTGACCTACAGGGCGCCAGCATGTCCCCCTAACCCTGCCACACTCTGCACCCATACAGTGACCTACAGGGAGCCAGCATGTCCAGTGTCCACCTAACCCTGTCACACTCTGCACCCATCCAGTGTGACCTACAGGGAGCCAGCATATCCACCTAACCCTGCCACACTCTGCACCCATCCAGTGACCTACAGGGCGCCAGCATGTCCAGTGTCCACTTAACCCTGTCACACTCTGCACCCATCCAGTGACCTACAGGGCGCCAGCATGTCCCCCTAACCCTGCCACACTCTGCACCCATCCAGTGACCTACAGGGAGCCAGCATGTCCAGTGTCCACCTAACCCTGTCACACTCTGCACCCATCCAGTGACCTACAGGGCGCCAGCATGTCCCCTCCTCTCGCCTTCCCTGCTGGGCGTAGCCAAGAGAGGCCCGGCCTACGCTCCTAACCTGGCGAGGTGCGGTGTGGCCCCTCGCAGACCGAGCGGGTGTTACTGCCAACTAAGACGCCGCCGCGGAGGGTGTAGCTGCCGAGGCGACCGCGGTCCCTCTCAGCTCGGGAAGGGTATCTCCGTATCGAGCCGCCTCGCAGGGTGTTACTCCGTATCGAGCCGCCTCGCAGGGTGTTACTCCGCATCGAGCCGCCTCGCAGGGTGTTACTCCGTATCGAGCCGCCTCGCAGGGTGTTACTCCGTATCGAGCCGCCTCGCAGGGTGTTACTCCGTATCGAGCCGCCTCGCAGGGTGTTACTCCGTATCGAGCCGCCTCGCAGGGTGTTACTCCGTATCGAGCCGCCTCGCAGGGTGTTACTCCGTATCGAGCCGCCTCGCAGGGTGTTACTCCGTATCGAGCCGCCTCGCAGGGTGTTACTCCGTATCGAGCCGCCTCGCAGGGTGTTACTCCGTATCGAGCCGCCTCGCAGGGTGTTACTCCGTATCGAGCCGCCTCGCAGGGTGTTACTCCGTATCGAGCCGCCTCGCAGGGTGTTACTCCGTATCGAGCCGCCTCGCAGGGTGTTACTCCGTATCGAGCCGCCTCGCAGGGTGTTACTCCGTATCGAGCCGCCTCGCGGGGTGTTACTCCGTATCGAGCCGCCTCGCAGGGTGTTACTCCGTATTGAGCCGCCTCGCAGGGTGTTACTCCGTATCGAGCCGCCTCGCAGGGTGTTACTCCGTATCGAGCCGCCTCGCAGGGTGTTACTCCGTATCGAGCCGCCTCGCAGGGTGTTACTCCGTACGAAGACGCCGCGCGGGGTGTAGTCGAGCACTGAGCAGCCAGTATATCAATTAATGTCGACACTTGGCGTGGTCCACGCGCCATAGCGGGCGGAAGATACACCGGTAGAGGGTCGGGCGGACGGCCGGCGGACGGCGGGCGGACGGGCGGCAGACGGCGCACGCAGACACGGCCAGCCGCCCCCGCCCCCGCCACCGCCCAGGCCACGATCCCACAGCCTGACGCCGCCCTCCAGCTGGTCAGCTCTTTTTCAGTAGTTTTTTCTTCTTCTGTTCATCTGAAGACGCACATGAGCCGCACTTGGGACGGATTTAGTCGGTCTCGTAGAGCGCCAGTTTAACAGTCTAAATCGGCTCCGACATTGATCTGTAGGGCTGTAAGCCGTGCCCAGTGGGAATTATATATCAATCGTGGAATGCTACGGTTGAAAAACTGAGCATATATACAGTTTATAAACATGGATAAGACACATCAAAGGCGTATATAGGAAGTACATACTTTAATGGTTATGGTTTCTGAAGAGGTTCTGATTATAAGGAAAGCAATGCATATTCCCTGAATAATACTTGGTGTACGGGCATACGTATCCATTTATTATCGTATTCCTATTTTTCCGATTCAATTTCAATTTTTATGACTAAAACTTTGACGATAATTTGCATTGTTTTTTCATTGGAAGAAATCAACAACTTAATAAAATCTTAAAATTAAAATCGAACCTTCAACTCCAGGAAGGCTTCATTTCCGGGGGGGTCACTGGGGTCACGTCACGCCGTGGGCTCACTGAGTGTGTCCCCCCACGCAGGCGCAGCGGCCGGCCGCGCCGCAGGGGCGTGGGTGGCGCGGGCTGGCCGCCGTTTTTGATTTAAAGCGGCGCCGTCCGCCCGTCCGCCCCCTGTTCAAACATCGCCGGCGCCGCCCCTGCGTCGCGGCCCTCCCCCTCCCTCCCCCACCGCAAATACTGCGGTCCGAGTGACGGCGGCGCCGCGCCCGGCAGACGGCGCCTACTGGTAAACGACGCCCGACAGACGGCGCCGCCTGCAGTAGACGGCACCCGGCAAACGGTGCCTACTGGTAGACGGCGCCCGGCAGACGGCGCCGCCTGCAGTAGACGGCACCCGGCAAACGGTGCCGCCTGCAGTAGACGGCGCCCGGCAGACGGCGCCTACTGGTAGGCGCAGACGGCGCCTACTGGTAGGCGGCGCCCGGCAGACAGCGCCTGCTGGTAGACGGCGCCCGGCAGACGGCGCCTGCTGGTAGACGACGCGCGGCAGACGGCGCCTACTGGTAGGCGGCGCCTGACAGACGGCGCCTACTGGTAGACGGCGCCCGGCAAACGTTGCCGCTGCAGTAGACGGCGCCCGGCAGACGGCGACTACTGGTAGACGGCGCCCGGCAGACGGCGCCTACTGGTAGGCGGCACTTGGCAGACGGCGCCTCCTGGTAGACGGCGCCCGGCAGACGGCGCCTACTGGTAGACGGCGCCCGGCAGACGACGCGCGCTTTTTTGGCGGCGCGCGCGATGTTTGTTTCCACGTGTCTCGGATCGGGTTGTCAGAGGTTGTGAAGAAATTAGGATTTTGTTTCGTACCAACAAGTATGCTTCCACAGTTTTTTCTTCTATAACTTCACACATACGCGGGAAGCCCATTAGTACATATACCAAAATTTAGCTGGGAAAACACCTTTGTCTCCAGCTGCAAGCGATGCGAGGGCCACTAGGTGTCGATTAAGAATGTGGTTTGCTATATTTTTCTAAGGACGCAACCATTGTCGTTTATGATCGACTTCTAGCGTTTCTACCCTTTTCTCAATCTTAGTCACTTCTCAAGCATCAACAGTTTAAATTATTGCGTCTATACTTATTCCCGCCAGCTATTTCTATCAGTTTCATTGTCCTATTCACTGCATTGAACCCGTCAACCGCCTCTTTCTTCAACGAAGACTACACCTCCACTTTATACCAGATGTGGAAGCAGTCCGAGCCCACAGTGACGCACGGTGTTCAACACTAACAATCACTGCACAGAGATACCTTTTGGGTGCATCCGGTCCACCGCACTGTCGCGTATAACGGGTGAACCTGACCTGTTCTGCCTTGACTGCGAAGGACAGTTCACAGTAGGATGATCGTCGACCTTGGGGACGTGGTAAGATGTGTGGAAACAAAATCTCTATAAATGTAAGCGACACTTCCAAGGAGAAATGGTTATAAGGAATCAGCATTTGTCAGGGATTGGCAATTTGATGTTTAAGTACTCGGTACTGATTTGATGACGCTAATCGCACACTTTTAATTCATACATTCCCCTCGTCAACACTGCCAGGATCCAGTCGAAGGTTGTATTGGCACGGGCGCGATACCAGCCAGGGGCTCCGCCACAGGGGGAGGGGGGACGTGTCCCCCCCCCCCAACATTTTTGGACTTTAACATTACGCCTGTTGCAACGCCTGTTGCAATGCCTATGGGCGTTGCATGGCAAGAATCGACTTCAGAATGCCTCCGTCCCCCCAACTTTCGAAAGGTGGCGGCGCCCTTGGTACCAGCACGTATGCCCCCCGACCACTCGGTCAGTATCTGACCCAGTGACGTGCCTACCTGATGCGCACAATGCTACACGGTCCAATTCAAGGAATCTGCCAGCTATGTTCGAGCCTCACTGGCTCATTTGGGCTTGCGTGCCGAATCGCGATTATAAACCAGTTCACTCCGGTTTGCGTGACTACGTGAGTTACGTTTACTCCGATACAAATAAATCAGCCTTGTTATCCACCCGTAGAGCGATTCGGTCGCGACCTACAGCGGTCTGTTCCGAGTCTATGAATGGTCTGTACCCAGCCTCGCCAGCCCTCCCACACGCCACTCACTCAGGTCCGCTCCCCGCAGGAGTGTTCACCTGTAAACGGCCCACTAAGGCGAGAATCACGGCGTGAGCAGGCGCCGGATCGCCCTTCGCGCGGCTGCATCCATAATGAATGAAATGAATGGGATTATGGATGAATGAGTGCGGTCGGCGCCGTGGCCTGGCCGCCGCGCGAGTAGAGCTGGGCCGCAGACGGACTGAGCTGGCTAAGCTCGGGGCTGTCTGGGTTCCGGAGCTTGTGGTGGGGCCTGAGCTGAGGAGATCTGCGCAGCGGTGGCTGAACAGCTGTGGCTGCGGGGCTGCGAAGCTTGTACCGGATTGTACCGGATTGTACCGGATTGATGTCTGAGTGCATAGTCGTGATCACTATGCTGCATAGAATTAGCCTGTGTTGTACTCGACGGGTGTTTGCATATTTTTTTTGGTGACGAAATAGCTCTGTTCTTTGTTCGGTGGCCAAAGAAGGGGTTACAACTCACCACAACCCTTCGCTACATGGAGTCCTCGGAGATTGTAAGCCCAATGCGAACCAATATGCAAATACGAAACAACAGTTATGCAAAAGGTGATCCCCAAGGCATCCGATGCGGTATACAGCCGACACCTACAAATGATACTTCCTGAGGTACACCGCAATCACAGCCGATCCTTTGCTCACGCCACTCGACCGGCTCGGGACTACCGTCAGACCGATCAGATGATAGGCGCAGCTGTCTGAGCGGCCGGATACACAGATACACAGACAGACATACAGACAGACAGACAGACAGACAGACAGACAGACGGACAGACGGACAGACGGACAGACAGACAGACAGACAGACAGACAGACAGACAGACAGACAGACAGACAGACAGACAGACAGACATACAGACAGACAGACAGACAGACATACAGACAGACAGACAGACAGACAGACAGACAGACAGACAGACAGACAGACAGACAGACAGACAGACAGACAGACGGACAGACGGACAGACAGACAGACAGACAGGCATACAGGCAGACAGACAGACAGACAGACAGACAGACAGACAGACAGACAGACAGACAGACAGACAGACAGACAGACAGACAGACAGACAGACAGACAGACAGACAGACAGACAGACAGACAGACAGACAGACAGACAGACAGACAGACAGACAGACAGACAGACAGACAGACAGACAGACAGACAGACAGACAGACAGACAGACAGACAGACAGACAGACAGACAGACAGACAGACAGACAGACAGACAGACAGACAGACAGACAGACAGACAGACAGACAGACAGACAGACAGACAGACAGACAGACAGACAGACAGACAGACAGACAGACAGACAGACAGACAGACAGACAGACAGACAGACAGACAGACATACAGACAGACATACAGACAGACAGACAGACAGACAGACAGACAGACAGACAGACAGACAGACAGACAGACAGACAGACAGACAGACAGACAGACAGACAGACAGACAGACAGACAGACAGACAGACAGACAGACAGACAGACAGACAGACAGACAGGCAGACAGACAGACAGACAGACAGACAGACAGACAGACAGACAGACAGACAGACAGACAGACAGACAGACAGACAGACAGACAGACAGACAGACAGACAGACAGACAGACAGACAGACAGACAGACAGACAGACAGACAGACAGACAGACAGACAGACAGACAGACAGACAGACAGACAGACAGACAGACAGACAGACAGACAGACAGACAGACAGACAGACAGACAGACAGACAGACAGACAGACAGACAGACAGACAGACAGACAGACAGACAGACAGACAGACAGACAGACAGACAGACAGACAGACAGACAGACAGACAGACAGACAGACAGACAGACAGACAGACAGACAGACGGTGGTGACACATACTGAGTGTGTGTGGCGCCGCTTTGGCGCGAGATGGCTCACGACTTAGACAACTACGGCGCACGGAATCGTGACAACAATGGCTCGCAGAACAGTGATAATTGTCATCTAGCGGCGTGGGCAGCTACTTTCCTCGCAGAGTATTTCCTGGAGATTTCGGGACAAGAAAGAGTAGTGCGTGAGAATGACCTACGATTGTGTATGGCGCACTAGTTAGTGATAACTAGTTAGTTAGTTATCACAGCGTCTACACGAATATATTATGGTCGCCTTTCGATAAAAGGAATCGCGTACCGCTATAATTACAACCGTAAGAACATGATATCCGATATCGCACTGGTTCTAACAGCACTAAGCCGCTCCCAAAATTATCAGGTCATTGACATCAAGTGTTCGGAGTGAATTTCCTTTCAGTAATGTTGCTTGCTGGCACATTTCCTCTGGTCAAATGCATTGGGAAATATAGACATAGATAGAGCAATATAGATCTCTAACGCCCGGAGTTAGCGAAAATTCAGAACCATGCTATCATGGCAAATAACGAACAAGAACTGGGAGAAAAATCCAATGGAAATCTGCTACGAACCGGAAGTTAGTACGGGGAGAGATGAGCCGGAAGTTGCTTTGGACCGGAAGTGAAATTAACAGGAAGTGACACGGACATGGACACGGACGAACCGGAAGCTGACGCCAACACTACCAGAAATTCCCACGTGTCTGCAAGAGCCATCGACAGCTATCAGGTCCATCAATTGGGTAACATGGACCATACAAAGCTAATAAACTTCATCGGGACCATCACGTACTACCAGGCGTCTTTAGGGTCCATCAGGAGTCCATCAGGAGTCCATCAGGAGTCCAGCAGGAGTCCAGCAGGAGTCCATCAGGAGTCCATCACGAGTACATCAGGAGTCCATCAGGAGTCCATCAGGAGTCCATCAGGAGTCCATCAGGGTCGATGAGGGTCGATCAGGGTCGATCAGGGTCGATCAGGGTCGATCAGGGTCGATCAGGGTCGATCAGGGGCCATCAGGGGCCATCAGGAAGCACCAGGTGTCTCACTCCACGCCGCGCCTCCCCTAGCCAGGCTGTTTCCGGCGCCCAGTCAGATGAAGGCCAGCGTCGGCGCCGTGTTCGCCATGCACATAGTAAACATGTGCGATGGATCATCCTCGAGCTACGAAAAGGTGTGAGTCAAGAGCGAGTCCCTGTTACACAGAAGACGCGGGGTAACGGCGCTGGCGTTGGCGGCTAGATGCGTGACTGGGTAGATAGCGGGCGTTAGGCAACCGTTATGCTTCGTTACTTTGTGGCGAGATCATGATTTACCTTTAGATACTTGGTGCAGTGTTCTCCAGATATATCTAAGTGTGATATTTAACCCAGTTTCATTGTTGGGAAAGCTCGCACCTACTTCGAATAGAACCCACGGTAAACGACCACCTGTATGATATTACATCAGGGCTCAATTCATCTCGATCTGCTCTTCTCAAATCACCTGGCTGCCTGGAATACCAATCGGACGGATTTCCCGAACATTCGATACACACACATATATCCTGGTCCTGCATCCGGTACGAAGCCATTCATTCATACATACGGAGACCTACCTACCTAAGGCTGGTCCCTACGGATGACGCAAGTCGGCGTGGACCCGACGGGTGCTGACACGCGACCTGCATCTATTAACAGCTTCAGCGCTGATCGAAGGAGCTGATCGGCGCCGCTGGCAGGCACGAAAAGCGTGGTGGAGCTCGGGAGAAGCGTGGCTGATCTCACACGAGAAGCATGGCTGAGATCGGAAGAAGCGTGGCGGATCTCACACGAAAAGCGTGGTGGCGCTCGGGAGAAGCGTGGCTGATCTCACACGAGAAGCATGGCTGACATCGGCAGAAGCGTTGCAGTGCCAGGAGGGATGTCTAGGCTGGAAGGATGGAGACGTTAAGTGGGACTAGACGGACATCCGGTTGCGAGATGAAAGCACTGATTGATTGGTGTCAGGGTTATTGCTGTTTTGTTTTCCTTTGTTTCGTTTCGTTTTGTTTTGTTTTGCTTTTTTGTTTGCCTTGTTTTGTTTTGTTTGTGTTTTGTTATGTTTTGTTTTCTTTGGCTGATCTGCAAACGATTGCCGTCGCCGAACAAGCAAATCGAACCTCAGACGAATGTGAAGGTCAGTGGCGGATCCAGAGGAGGGGACCATGACCCCCTTGAGCCTCGAAGAGGTCAAATAGCCGAGGGGCCATACCAAATGTATGAAGCAGTGATCAATAAATCATACCCGCGCACACCACGTAACACAAAATTGAAGCATAGGTAACACACAAATATACCGACACATGTGGTACATATTACATATGTATGAATGTATGTGTTACGTGCTTCATGCATCTGCATGCACTCCTGCGTTTTATGGAGCCAAAAATGCCAGAACGTATCGCAGTCTGCCGCCATGTCAGTACAGTGTTACGGAATTGTGGCACCCTCTTTCTGCATATTTGTGTTTGGGGATTCTCATAGTTAGTTGTGGTGGCTATCCTTTTGTGCGGCTCTTCTCATGGCTGTGGTGCCTTGAGCGGCAAGCTGGCGAATGGCCACCATCACTGTTTCCTACGCCAGCTGGCGTAGTTCGATTTCCGGGCTGGTCCCCTGTTTAAGGTGTGGTCTGCACCAGCTGGCGTGGTTCGATTCCCGAGCTGGTCCCCTGTTTAAGGTGTGGTCTGCGCCAGCTGGCGTGGTTCGATTCTCGGGCTGGTCCCCTGTTTAAGGTGTGGTCTGCGCCAGCTGGCGTGGTTCGATTCCCGAGCTGGTCTCCTGTTTAAGGTGTGGTCTGCGCCAGCTGGCGTGGTTCGATTCCCGGGCTGGTCCCCTGTTTAAGGTGTGGTCTGCGCCAGCACTAACCAGTTTCGATGTCGTAAACACCAATAGCCAACCGATTGTGGTGTTAAATATGCATGCGGCGTTTCACTCCGTGTGTGGCATTTGTCTCAGTATGTGGCGGCGGTGACTGTATATGTTCTGTATGTGTTTATGCTTTATGTGTCTGTATGTGTGTGTGTATGTGTGTCACTGTTGTTCTCTGTGTGTGACGGCGGTGACTGTATGTGTGAGTCGGCTGTATCTGTATGTGTGAGTCGGCTGTATCTGTATGTGTGAGTCGGCTATACCTGTATGTGTGAGTCGGCTGTATCTGTATGTGTGAGTCGGCTGTATCTGTATGTGTGAGTCGGCTGTATCTGTATGTGTGAGTCGACTGTATCTGTATGTGTGAGTTGGCTGTATCTGTCTATGTGAGTCGGCTGTATCTGTCTGTGTGTGTCCGCTGTATCTGTCTGTGTGAGTCGGCTGTATCTGTATATGTGTGGCCGCTGTATCTGTCTGTGTGAGTCGGCTGTATCTGTCTGTATGTGGCCGCTGTATCTGTATGTGTGAGTCGGCTGTATCTGTCTGTGTGAGTTGGCTGTATCTGTATGTTTGAGTCGGCTGTATCAGTCTGTGTGGCCGCTGTATCTGTCTGTGTGAGTCGGCTGTATCTGTCTGTGTGAGTCGGCTGTATCTGTCTGTGTGTGGCCGCTGTATCTGATTGTGTGTGGCCGCTGTATCTGTGTGTGTGAGTCGGCTGTATCTGCCTGTGTGGCCGCTGTATCTGTCTGTATGTGACGGCTGTATCTGTCTATGTGTGTCCGCTGTATCTGTCTGTGTGAGTCGGCTGTATCTGTATATGTGTGGCCGCTGTATCTGTCTGTGTGAGTCGGCTGTATCTGTCTGTGTGTGGCCGCTGTATCTGTATGTGTGAGTCGGCTGTATCTGTCTGTATGAGTCGGCTGTATCTGTCTGTGTGAGTCGGCTGTATCTGTGTGTGTGTGAGTCGGCTGTATCTGTCTGTGTGAGTCGGCTGTATCTGTCTGTGTGTGGCGGCTGTATCTGTCTATGTGAGTCGGCTGTATCTGTCTGTGTGAGTCGGCTGTATCTGTCTGTGTGAGTCGGCTGTATCTGTCTGTGTGTGGCCGCTGTATCTGATTGTGTGTGGCCGCTGTATCTGTGTGTGTGAGTCGGCTGTATCTGCCTGTGTGGCCGCTGTATCTGTCTGTATGTGACGGCTGTATCTGTCTATGTGTGTCCGCTGTATCTGTCTGTGTGAGTCGGCTGTATCTGTATATGTGTGGCCGCTGTATCTGTCTGTGTGAGTCGGCTGTATCTGTCTGTATGTGGCCGCTGTATCTGTATGTGTGAGTCGGCTGTATCTGTCTGTATGAGTCGGCTGTATCTGTCTGTGTGAGTCGGCTGTATCTGTGTGTGTGTGAGTCGGCTGTATCTGTCTGTGTGAGTCGGCTGTATCTGTCTGTGTGTGGCGGCTGTATCTGTCTATGTGAGTCGGCTGTATCTGTCTGTATGTGGCGGCTGTATCTGTATGTGTGTGAGTCCGCTGTATCTGTATGTGTAAGTCGGCTGTATCTGTCTGTGTGTGGCCGCTGTATCTGTCTGTGTGGCCGCTGTATCTGTCTGTGTGAGTCGGTTGTATCTGTATGTGTGTGAGTCCGCTGTATCTGTATGTGTGAGTCGGCTGTATCTGTCTGTGAGTCGGCTGTATCTGTCTGTGTGAGTCGGCTGTATCTGTGTGTGTGTGTGTGTGTGTGTGTGTGTGTGTGTGTGTGTGTGTGTGTGTGTGTGTGTGTGTGGCCGCTGTATCTGTATGTGTGAGTCGGCTGTATCTGTCTGTGTAAGTCGGCTGTATCTGTATGTGTGAGTCGGCTGTATCTGTCTGTGTGAGTCGGCTGTATCTTTCTGTGTGTGGCCGCTGTATCTGTCTGTATGTGGCCGCTGTATCTGTCTGTGTGAGTCGGCTGTATCTGTCTGTGTGTGGCCGCTGTATCTGTATGTGTGTGGCGGTTGTATCTGTCTGTGTGAGTCGGCTGTATCTGTCTGTGTGTGGCCGCTGTATATGTCTGTATGTGGCCGCTGTATCTGTCTGTGTGAGTTGGCTGTATCTGTCTGTGAGTCGGCTGTATCTGTATGTGTGAGTCGGCTGTATCTGTTTGTGTGTGAGTCGGCTGTATCTGTCTGTGTCTGGCCGCTGTATCTGTCTGTGAGTCGGCTGTATCTGTCTGTGTGAGTCGGCTGTATCTGTCTGTGTGAGTTGGCTGTATCTGTCTGTTTGAGTCGGCTGTATCTGTCTATGTGAGTCGGCTGTATCTGTCTGTGTGGCCGCTGTATCTGTCTGTGTGAGTCGGCTGTATCTGTCTGTGAGTCGGCTGTATCTGTCTGTGTGTGGCGGCTGTATCTGTCTGTGAGTCGGCTGTATCTGTCTGTGTGAGTCGGCTGTATCTGTCTCTGTGTGTGTGTGTGTGTGTGTGTGTGTGTGTGTGTGTGTGTGTGTGTGTGTGTGTGTGTGTGTGTGTGTGTGTGTGTGTGTGTGTGTGTGTGTGTGTGTGTGTGTGTGTGTGTGTGTGTGTGTGTGTGTGTGTGTGTGTGTGTGTGTGTGTGTGTGTGTGTGTGTGTGTGTGTGTGTGTGTGTGTGTGTGTGTGTGTGTGTGTGTGTGTGTGTGTGTGTGTGTGTGTGTGTGTGTGTGTGTGTGTGTGTGTGTGTGTGTGTGTGTGTGTGTGTGTGTGTGTGTGTGTGTGTGTGTGTGTGTGTGTGTGTGTGTGTGTGTGTGTGTGTGTGTGTGTGTGTGTGTGTGTGTGTGTGTGTGTGTGTGTGTGTGTGTGTGTGTGTGTGTGTGTGTGTGTGTGTGTGTGTGTGTGTGTGTGTGTGTGTGTGTGTGTGTGTGTGTGTGTGTGTGTGTGTGTGTGTGTGTGTGTGTGTGTGTGTGTGTGTGTGTGTGTGTGTGTGTGTGTGTGTGTGTGTGTGTGTGTGTGTGTGTGTGTGTGTGTGTGTGTGTGTGTGTGTGTGTGTGTGTGTGTGTGTGTGTGTGTGTGTGTGTGTGTGTGTGTGTGTGTGTGTGTGTGTGTGTGTGTGTGTGTGTGTGTGTGTGTGTGTGTGTGTGTGTGTGTGTGTGTGTGTGTGTGTGTGTGTGTGTGTGTGTGTGTGTGTGTGTGTGTGTGTGTGTGTGTGTGTGTGTGTGTGTGTGTGTGTGTGTGTGTGTGTGTGTGTGTGTGTGTGTGTGTGTGTGTGTGTGTGTGTGTGTGTGTGTGTGTGTGTGTGTGTGTGTGTGTGTGTGTGTGTGTGTGTGTGTGTGTGTGTGTGTGTGTGTGTGTGTGTGTGTGTGTGTGTGTGTGTGTGTGTGTGTGTGTGTGTGTGTGTGTGTGTGTGTGTGTGTGTGTGTGTGTGTGTGTGTGTGTGTGTGTGTGTGTGTGTGTGTGTGTGTGTGTGTGTGTGTGTGTGTGTGTGTGTGTGTGTGTGTGTGTGTGTGTGTGTGTGTGTGTGTGTGTGTGTGTGTGTGTGTGTGTGTGTGTGTGTGTGTGTGTGTGTGTGTGTGTGTGTGTGTGTGTGTGTGTGTGTGTGTGTGTGTGTGTGTGTGTGTGTGTGTGTGTGTGTGTGTGTGTGTGTGTGTGTGTGTGTGAGTCCGCTGTATCTGTCTGTGTGTGTCGGCTGTATCTGTATGTGTGAGTTGACTGTATCTGTCTTTGTGAGTTGGCTGTATCTGTCTGTGAGTCGGATGTATCTGTCTGTGTGAGTCGGTTGTATCTGTATGTGTGTGGCCGCTGTATCTGTATGTGTGAGTCGGCTGTATCTCTCTGTGTGAGTCGGTTGTATCTGTATGTGTGGCGGTTGTATCTGTATGTGTGAGTCGGCTGTATCTGTCTGTGAGTCGGCTGTATCTGTCTCTGTGAGTCGGCTGTATCTGTCTGTCGGCTGTATCTGTCTGTGAGTCGGCTGTATCTGTCTATGTGAGTCGGCTGTATCTGTCTGTGTGTGGCCGCTGTATCTGTCTGTGTGTGTGTGTGTGAGTCGGCTGTATCTGTCTGTGTGAGTCGGCTGTATCTGTA